>WSTY01000461.1:0-19038 GCA_019633465.1 Tulasnella sp. 417 | reverse complement strand
ACTCTCTTTCTTTTGTGTCCTATTATTAGTCAAACTCTTCATACGTCGTAGCTTTGTCTAAAGCCCTCTCTACTAGTGTATTTTTAAAACCGAAACTTGAACAACGCTGTCTTTGTGGCACTTGCATTCTACTCTTGACCGACGACGCTATCTCTCGCCATGCAAACGATGCCCCCATTGCTCGGCACCGCTAGTGATAACGCTACAGCCTCATCGTTTGTCCATACTCACGTCAATGTCTACCACCAAGGCTACGCAAGGTTCAGCCGTGGCTTCCGCCCTCTCTCTCAACCAATCCGCTGTCGGATTCTTATCTGCTGACCCTCTATTTTCAGTGCGGATTTCAATTCGGCCCAACGCGGATTTCCCTCCCGTCTTCTTGAGTGCACTTGTTGCTATCCAACCCGCTTCAAGAAGCAACTTCAATCCCAACCCTTCTCATCGGCCGAAAGGGCGGGAGACTGTCGTGCTGAGATGGGAATCATAGTTGGGAGACAATCTCACTTGAGCGTGACGTCATCACGTGAGCAGTTGGCCTTGTTGTACTGTTGCGTGCGGTCGAGTCCATGGATGATGGTGCCAAGGAAAATCGGTGACGATTGCGAACAGCTACCAGAGGATGGAGCGGTGCTGGCTCTTCGTATCTTTCTCGGGACTTTTCTTTGGCAGGAGAGGTCCTCTCCCACACCGTCCATATTGCGGGTTCGGCCCTTGTGTTCGGCATGGTACCCTAGCTGGCTTTAGGAGTCGAGCGGTCCTCAAGATGCATATCTTGGTGATTTTGCCTGATATATTTCGCCTTGTTTATGCGTTCCTCGACTTCGTCGTCGTTCCACCACTGCTATCCGTTTTGATAAATCTCGACCATGGCTCGCTCGCCAACTCTTCAACAACCAAATTCTGGTATCTTTGGAGTCCTCCTAGATTCTTGTGGCCGGAAGGAAGAACCAAATCGCCGAGCCGTCGTTCTCGCTTGGGACTACTCGCCAACTTGTTTACTGTAATCTTACTTTTTTGCACGGTCACTATGCTTAAGGAAAATGTCCGCCATGTGCGGCATTTTTCTTCATATGAAGGAGTTTCTTACGGAATATTGTAAACCAGTGGTTCGAAAGTTTGTTCTTTGGGTCTAAGCGGTGTCGGGCCAGCAGCTGCGATGTTCAACAACCTAACCACAACATAGTGGAGGACAAGCCCCGGCAGCGCGCCTCCACCACACCATCGGTTGCCGCGGGGTTGGGAGTGAACTAACGATTGACTTTCAACATCTTGTATTACCTCATCGACCCGAGGCATTAGGGTGGTGATATTCCTGTTTCAGCGCCCGCACTACCTCATTCCTGCCACCTTGCATCGGGACGGTTTTCGTCGAACTGAGAACCTCTTTTCAAGTATTTACAGATTCTCTTTATCTCCCGCAGCGCATCGGCATATCCAGCACCCGGTAGAAGCCGTTCCTAGACGTCTCGACGATGACCCAGTGGTATTCGGGTGCTGTTCCGAGTTTGCACCTCCCTCCACGGTCTCGACTGGGCTACTATCGGACGTCGACCTGCTTCACTCCACGCTGTCCTCTATCGTTTGGAACAATTCAAACATAAATTTCTCAATACCATAGTGAGCCACTCTTTCGGATGTCCCGACCGCTGCCCTTCGAACCCGCAGAATACAGAGGATCCCAAGTCACCGTCAATCTAATTCCGCCACTACTACGCTCTTGATACGGGTCTCTCACTTTGCCTGAGCGAAATCGAGATTCGCGTCTCAGATCTCAGATAGCTAGCTCAACAAGTCGAGAGCGGAATACGCACCCAGAGGCCGCCGTGGTCCATCTCTGATGAGTCGTTTGCTGGTTCGCGTCCAAAAAAGTTGTCCATCGGATTCGTACCCTGTGGCACAGCTTGGTCTTCGCTCCTCCGCTTGAGCCGTTCATACGCCACCTTTGCCCAGCGAAAGTAGCTCCAGATTGGTCTGCAGTAGAGGCGCGACAGTGCCCACCTCCGGGCAGCTCGGATGCCCTCGCGGAAGGATAAAACTGCGGAGATGGACCTGCCCCTCGGCCGAGGGATTGGGAGTGGACGATCTCCAGCTACGGGGCCAAGCGGGTAGATGGACTGCGTTCCAGCGCCTTGGAGAGCCGGAGATATTAATATCGGGGAAGCTGAGTATCGATTGCGGTTTCACGCCGGTGAGTGGGGAGTCCGCAGGAGGAGGACGAGTTAATTAAGTAAGCTCAAGGAGTCGAAGTTAGATGATGTCAAGTAATCAAGCTCTAACCTCTGCTCGTAGTATGTGGTAGTCCGGCTTTGATGGAGTTTGGTTGAAGATTTAATCAAAACGCCCAGACCAAGCCCAACAGATTCTAAGTGCTTACCCATTGAGTTTCGCTGGTAGCCTTCGGTTAGGGCCATGGTAATACTGCTGTGGGTTTGTTGCCTAAGGTAGGAGTCGAGGCCCTGCAATCGGTCTACTCTAGGATTTGGAAGGCCATGTCTATTGATGAGTCGGCTCCTACAAATGCTCCCCCATAGCCGGGCTAGGATGGACAAACCGAACCATAAAGCCTAGATGAAACCCAACAAATTCTAAGTGCTTACCCATCGAGTTTCGTTGGTAGCCTTCGGTTAGGGCCATGGTAATACTTTGGTAGGTTTGCTGTCCAAGGTAGGAGTCGAGGCCCTGCAATCGGTCTACTCTAGGATTTGTAAGGCCATGTCTATTGATGAGTCGGCTCCTGCAAATGCTCGCCCATAGCCGGGCTAGGATAGACAAATCAAGACATAAAGCCGAGATGAAATCCATAAAATTCTAAGTGCTTACCTATCCAGCTTCGTCGGTAGCTTTCGGTTGATTCATCGTCTCCTTCATTACTCGCCAAGAATGTAAGATTTTTGATGCGTATCGGAAGAAAAAAAAGACTCGATTACCGTGAAACCTTTCCAGCAAAGTGAGATATCGCAAGCACTCGTCTGTGCCATAGGGAAAGACTGAGCCAGGCGCAGTGATGTCGTCTGGGAGCAACGTCTAGCATTAGTTTCGTCAGAGGGTAATCCGCGGCAACAATCACTCACCGACGCAACCATGCCGAAGAACAGCAGTCAGCTCCCTTTCAGCCTTGTGATCATATGTCGACTGGTGGCAAGAATAATATTCGACGTGCATCCAAAATTCAGGCTCAAGACCTACGCCTAAAGACAAACGAAGTCAAGCGCCATTGACCAAGGATTAAGCTTGTGAATTTACGGAGGTGGTTCGGTGATTCAAATTGATCAAGTCCCGTCGGTGAACCTGCAAGGTCAGTCAAAACGTCCACTTCCTCAACCCAAAAGATAGATCGATGGTCGTAGTCAACCACATAGTATTCAACGGCTCCCTTTTCGAATGCCAAACCGTCGGGTATGCCAAGATATACCTCGAAGGTCTCTAGCTTCGGTTCACATGGCGACAATAGACGGTGGATCGTTTCTAAGGCATTGCTGAAATCGGCAGTTACGCCATCTCGTCGCGGGTCGGTATTGGTGACGATGCCGACTCGGGTATTGTAGTAATATACATTGCCTTCGGGATGAACGTATTCAACCCAATCTCGTGGCAATGGAGCTCCGTCATAGCTACTTCTTTTTAATGTCGCGATCGTTATAATTAGTCGATGGCGGGTTCAAACTCCGTACGTCACCTTGAGAAACGCGTCAGAGTGGGTATTTTGGTCTGGGTTTTGAAAGAAGCAGCTCTATTAGGTTGATTCGGGTAAGCCTCACGAAGAAGGTCATGAATCGCGGGTGTTTCATACTGCTCTATCGGGGATTCGTATTTCCCGTTGAGGCCCGGAACGGTTGGAATGAGCCTGGATAATGCTATATTGGGGAATAGATGAGGCGTTGCAGATGTGGAGTACGTGGGGAAAGGATAACTTATGTACGGGAAGAAGGTATTTTCATCGTTGTATGACTGTGGGGCCTTTGATGGGGGCCTATGATGAAAGCTGGTTGAAGACTTTTGGTGCTGCTGCTTGCTCTTTATAAGAGCTTGCTGAGAGCTTTAAGTACGTCTAAACCGAGCAGGAAATCCATCATCCGCAATCCGTAATAGGACCAAGACTCCGAGACTTCGTGACTTTCCCGCCAATGGAGCGCACTAGATCTTGGTCAAGCCTCAAGGTGACTTTCCCGCCAATGGAGCGCACTAGTTGTTGGTCAAGCCTCAAGGAATGATCGGCAGAAGTAGGCAGTCCAGGTTCTCCCGTTTCTAGAAAAAAGAAGAGAGCACTTCTCCGCTCCAGGCGCACCGCTGGGATAGGCCGCGGGGCTGAGAGGGAGTTCACGGAGCATCGATTGAGTTTGCGTTTGGTGGGGACTTTTGCCGATCGCTCTCCCCCTTTATACTCCGCCGTTGGCTGGGTTGACGGATCCGTAGGGGAAATTTGATTTTTCGCGGTGGCGCCAAAGTTGCAACAGTCTCAGTGGCGTTCATACCTGAAAACGGGTCTTTAGAGAGATAGCTGCTGGAATTGTGGGCATCGACATTCAGGCGGATCTCGTACTTCTGATGAGGTCGCCGTTGCCTGGCTGTCACACGGATACCGCTGAGGCGCGTGCCCTAGAAACACGGACACGTTCTGACGCGACCCGATCCATCAGTCTTAATCTAGTGGAAGGGCCAAGGGTTCTCTGCGTGGAGACGGCGCTCTTAACGGTCTACACCCCATCTCCATCTGGTAAAGGATGGGGCTCACACGCTTTCCTGATATATTGCCCCGCAGAAGGTAAGTCAAGGAGGCAGTCCAAGTCCTCGGGCTTTTAGAAAAAAGATAGCGCTTGTCCTCTCTAAGCGTACCTCTCGGATTGGCTGTTTGGCGGGGCTCATAGATTGTTTACGTTCGGAACATTCTTATAGTCGATCAACTTCTGGCTTTAGACTTAACTGCTGGCTCGTTGGGTGCTATAGCGAGGCACAGGGAATGTCAGGCAATGAACAGTGGCCATCGTAGGGCAAGAAGGAGGCCCCACCATAGAAAAACGCCTTACTAGACCATCGCGCGCCATCGCAACAGACGGAAACTGCTCATATGCTCACAGTTGTAGCTCAATGAGTCGAATAGAGGGGTGGAGCTTCGATTCTTCTTCAGCCTCTCGACCGTTGGATACCACGATCACATCACTTTACCCCCTTGAACCCATAGGCCACAATGCCCTATCCCTACCCCACCCAGCAAGGCGACAACTGTGAATATGGGCCTGCACATTCGATTACAGCACCTATTCGGCCTAATACCACTTAGTCGGCTCCGCCAAACCCCATTTCCCCAGTCGACGCAGTCCAGATGCTCGAGGCGCCCTTCAAGGGGACCCTTCAACTCGAATTGGCAATCTACACAGCTTCCCGGCTAGATCTTCCCGAGCTCCCAAACCATCTCAGTTCTCGACAGACTTTGTTCTGAAGTATGGTTCCTCGTGAGGTCGAATGCCATGCAGGGTGTGCTTCTGCAATTGGGGGCAATTGAGGATTGACCTCCTGCATCGAGCATTACCATTAAAAGCCAATGCTTGCGACATAACAAATACGAAGTAT
Source organism: Tulasnella sp. 417 (assembly GCA_019633465.1). Lineage (NCBI taxonomy): Eukaryota > Fungi > Basidiomycota > Agaricomycetes > Cantharellales > Tulasnellaceae > Tulasnella > Tulasnella sp. 417. The sequence goes on along the minus strand of WSTY01000461.1, from coordinate 13,470 downwards.
CAGGGTGGTGGCAAGTGCTAATTTGGCATCGGGCTCGCCTCATCCCTGCCGCCTTGCATCAGGACGGCCGGTTTGTCGAACTTAGATTTTACAGCTGTTTGCGATTTGGTTGGCACAAACAAATTCTTACATAATTTTCGACTCTTTCTGTGCGCGACTCATAGCTCAGTCAAACCAGCACCAATCGTCCAAAAATTCGGCAGATAGAATTAGATAAAGCATGCGCAAATGCCCGAGCTAAAATCGTGGGGGTCGCTTCAGATTGGAGGGCGTTGCGGCAGTTTAGTCGTTTTTGCTTTGCGGGACGAATCACTTTCAAACCTGCGGATAAAATACTATGCATTTATCATCCATGTAAGCTCCTATTACATGATGAGATGCTGATACCGTTGTGGTAGTAGTAGGGGCCCAACGAGTGCTCACCTGACCACGAGCCCAGCTACTGTACCCACCATCACCAACTAAACACAGGAACTAGCTATATGAAACCACTGTAAGCTGTCCAGACATTATTTCTCAATAACTTGAGGGGTATAGAATTTAAAGAATGTCCAAAATGAGGGTGCAGGCGACCACCGGTCCGTGGGTGAGAATGTTGGACAGGGATTATTGATAAGATCGGTTAAGGATGAAATAAGTGTTTTGGCACTTGCATGTTTGCTCTTACGATCTGCATACCAACTTTCACGGGCCCAGTTACGTTGGTTGTGGAGAAATCGATCGCCTACGAAAACAGTCGAAAATTACATAAGCTTTTGTTTGTGCCAACCAAATCGCAAACAGCTGTAATACTGAAAAATATCAAATTTATTCCAACAGCGCACCGACGTCTCAAAAACCCGCTAACAGCCGGTTCTGCCCTTCTCTGTATAATACACAGAGGGTGGCCGCCTGTGAGACATATGTAAAATGCGTGTAAGATCAACTCTCTGCCCCTAGCGCATTTTCTATAGCTTCTAGAGCCAGAGGATGGGCGCGAATCGAGCGTTCTTGAGAAACGCGGCGTAAATCACGGTGACCCTTAGCCTCCGTTCTGAAACCAAAACGACAGAAAGGAAGAGGTAATAAATGTTTACCGAATAGAGAAAGACTCCACTCAGAGCTCCTCGGCATTCGTGGAGTATTCGTGGAGTACCAGGGGAGTGTCACCGGTTCCCTCTCGCATCGCGACCGGGGACCGGCAATCACGGCCTCTTCATCTAGTCTCTCTCAAAGGATATCACCAGGACAGAGACGCGTATCCATACAAAAGTAGTCTAGTCTTTGAGATGAAGAAAACCAGAGCGTGACCTGAGGCTACCGCGCATAGTATCGGACTTGTCCGTTGCTTACTTCGAGCTGGCTGCGCAACTACTTGATTATCGCGCATCAAGTATGAAGAAATTCCCATTCTGGGGACCTTGATACTGTATTTACTGGGGTAAACTTGCGCCACCAATAAGTGTCCAGGCTGAATAATCGCATGGGAAAGCCAAGGTCGCCCGGGCCGTCGAGAGTGAAGCTAATAAATGAGCGCAACTTACGACAAAAGCATTAGACTTTTTAAACCGAGGCTCGGTTGCTGATTGCAACGATCCATCTCAACGAGTTGAGCAAAGTTGCAGCCTGCTGTTGGTGAGAGGTCCGAGGGGAAGCTCAACGGCCCGAGTGAGGAACAAGCTTTAAACCTCGACTCCAGAAATCCTGAAAATTGGAAACGGTTTGAGGTTAAAAAGTTAACATCAGTCACCGATTTCTGCCACATGAAAAGTGAATGGGAGCTGCTTGTTGTTGCTCATCTCGGCCGGGGGTGCGGAGATAGCCGGATCCGGCGTTACTGAGCTCCCGGAATATGCACGGTCCAGCTGGGAAAACACGAAGTTTAGGGGACGAAGGATGGATTGACAGCCGACACAAGAACTGGACCAGAATCACTAGATTGACGTCTCGCGTGAGGCCTTCGACTGATCCGGGTTGGCCAGGTGTGCTGCAGATCAGGTTCCTCAGCTTTTTATCTACCGATATGGAGCAAAACAAAGCCACGCCGCGAAGGTAGATCGCGGACGGGATTGTTTACGCTCTCAAACGTAGGTTTGGACCCCGAAAATTAGAATCGGCGAAAGCGAACCCCTGGATTCGACCACCGCGCTCTATAACAACAATTCAATTGACGGGGCTTTGATTCGTAAAGGGAGTACCGACGGAGTGCGCGTCAGAGACCTGGAAATGAGATCCATCTGCAATTTACCGCCCACCCCTCCGCATTCCGGTACTGGTCAGTGCCCGAGCGAATTCGTCTTCTTCAGTACTGCCAAACGGCTTACATATAGAATTTGGACCGAATGCGCAGTCCTTACATGTCAACAAAAGCACCGGAATAGCCATCCCGGACACCTCCAGCGAACTCGGCAGTTTGCACAATTCGGCCTAGCTATGACGCGCAGAATAGCTTCCTCAATAACCAACACAACACTCAGTAGATCAAAAGAGGCCGAAAAATCTTTCGCACTCTTTTATGATTCGTGGTTTTGAATTGTATGTGACTGGATGTTGCAGGTTTAGTCGTATAATCAAGCCCTCAGTCTCAGTCTGGATGGAGTCGCCACCGTATCAAAGGTTGGCACGCCGTTTTCAATGACCCTGGACCTTTTAAGGCTTGTGACCTTGTGCGCTATATAGGACGGTGAGGCCATGTGCGTTGGAAGTTTGTGGCGGGCGGTAGGAGTTTGTGGGGGGGGGGGGAGATGGTGGCAAGATACAAGGCAAGAAGATGGCGGATAACGCCCGGTTGGTTGTCATTTCCGCGCACGTCCTGACTATCCCTGACCGTCGGATTATTTCCCAACTTTTCTGTCATTTTCTTACTGCTTTACACGCTATGCCGTAGGCTCCCTTACATTCTGCTTACTGACTTCTTTCGGCAGCCTCTCGATCAAGCATCCAAATGCCCTTCTATCCCCGTCCTCCTGGTGCTCGGAAATATTCTACTGACATAGAACGATATATTCAAACAATGAGTACCAGAAAGCAAGAGATGCACATTCGTGTTATATGTAGGGCTGAGCGTGTTGTGCGTGTTATGCGTCTCTGAGATCGGCTCTGTCTGCACTCTTAAACAAACCAGCTCTCCCCAGTAACCGAGCGCGAAGTCTCTTCTAGAATGGGTCGTTGATGTGCTGAAACTTGCTACCAACAGCTCCGATTGCGTACCCTTGTGAATGGATAGTAACCATCTCGGCGTAGTCCTTGCACCCCGAGGAAGCCTCTTGCCGGTGGGAGATCTAGAGTCCAAGCGATAATGCAAACCATCAGCAACAGTAATAACGAGTATACGATCTCACCTACATTTATATATCACAACGACACCAAGGGTTAGGTTTTGAAACAGTGTAGAGAGAAGTTGCATCCCCAACGGAAACAACGAGCGTCTCGGCAGAGACAGGAGTAGACAACGAGAACGCGACCGGCGCACCACAGAATGCAGGAGCCCCGTTCCTAGAGTATCGTTTCTTTTCTTCGTGTAGGAATGCTAAGTCCTTGCTGCCAGGCCTAGCTGCTCTGCCGTTTGGGGCGCTGCTGTGAGAACAGTCGAGTCTGCTCAAGTTCTAGAGGTGGATCGTAAACAAGGCGCCAAAGCGATTTTCGCGCGGCTGCCCGAGTCGATGTAGGGGCCCCGCATAGATTGGGTGGAGGGGTTGAAGTACATGGTGCTGTCGCATGAGGTGTTGGTGCGACTGAACGCGACTGAGGGTGTTTAACCGGGGGAGGGCCGGAAGCGACGTGGAAGGTGTGGGCGCGGGTGGCTGAGTTTTGACAAGGCTGAGTAAGGATGACGAAAATGGTGATGATGATGGATCCGACGGCTGAGGATTGTGGAAGGGTGGCACCTGGAGTGAGGTAGACGAGGTATGAGTGCCGTTCCCTCCGCTCCTTGCTGGTCGAATTCGCGTTCCCAACCCCAGCAACTAGGAATGACCGTGTTAAACGGCTTGGGAAGACTGACGAAGAAGGGCAAAGTAGTTGACCATCTGCCATCCACTGGTGTTTGCGACGGCTCCCGAGATCGAAACTCGTTGGAACCTCGACTGACAAAGGTATACCAACGTTCGCCGCTATTCCTGCTCCCCCAGACTTCGAAGGCGATCCCCAATTGGTTAGAGTTATACCATAGGTTGTTATGAGGGCTGCGCTAGAGGGGGAAGCCACTACCGAGACCGCAAGTTGTGGGCATTAGGTGCTTGTTGTTCGAGATTGACGGTTACCGCCGCGGAACGGCCCAGTCGTTGATCCTCTCGGACCCTTTGAACCTGATGGGGCCATGGATCGTTTGGAGGTATATGGTACCAGAAACCTCGGTGGGTTGAGGCTGATGAGGGGTTCGAGAGGGGCACGGGATCTCGAAATGCGAGGCGACAAGCTTGACGGTGGACGTGCGAGGCACGAACCTTAGGATTTCCACGCGGGGAGTCGACGTTCAGGTCCCAGCCAAACAACCATGACACAGTAACCCATACGCGCAACCCGTTGTAATTTGCTCTCAGAGTGTTTGGCAGGCAATATGGTCCCTGAGAATGGGATAGTGAATGTATTAGAGGATCTACTGCAAGTCCCTTAACGGAGCTCACAAGATGATCAATCGTGCCAGAGCGCCTGGCCAGGGGAGAGGAGGGTTTCTCCCTGGCCATTCTTGAGATGGTTAACGAAGGCAACGAGAGCGCGGTAGTTGAATTCAGGGGTTTGTTTGAGCTGACAAACCTTCTGGGTCCAGAATACGTTGGAGAGAGTAAACAATCCCGCCCCTGCGGTATAATAATATTCTGGGGAGCCTGATCTGCACAAGTTCTACACACCTAGCCAATCACAGTCGAAGGCCTCACGCGACCAGATTGAATCTGGTCTTCGCCGGGCCCCCGACTTCGTGTTGTCCATTGCACCGTATGCTCGAAGCCTGGGAATGCTCCCCAGCTGAAACTGGAGATTGTTAGTTTACAATTACATCCATCTCCCATCCTAGTTTCTGAGCTTAATCGTTGAACATTATTCTTTTCGTAGGGAATATTGATCTCTTGGGGAGGGGCCTCCAACTGTATCCGGCGGGAAGCTCTTCGCTCATGTCGGCGGAGAATCGGGCTTCACAGAAAATAGCCGACTGAATTTCTAAGATCCTCATTTCACTGTACAGTGTCATTATGGAAATATGAGATCTCTGACTGCATTAAGATCTTTGGCTAGCATTATCGAAGGGTGTGGAGGTAAACCGAACAGATAGTAGAACTTGCTGACAAAGGCGAGCGGATGGAAGGCGGGTGGCTTAGGTCTGGTCAACCCACCGCGTTGAGCGTTGGTGCACCCACTTAACTCGAGGTTTCAATGAGTTTTCAATCTTGGACAGGCAGCAACACCAGTGGGTGGAAGGCGGTCAGCTATTTCCCCTCTTCATCAACCTCCCAAGGCATTCGAACCCATCATCTGCTATCCTCATTGATAGGCATGGAAAGCGAGGCAAAGCAGGGAAGAACAACACGGGCAAAAGAGCGACATGCCCAATAACCTTTGCATTCGGTTCTCTACTGTATTCCGGCGCTTTGACATGTTGGCTCTTCAGAGTCGCCTGTGGCCAATTATTGAGCAGCAGTCTAAGAAAGAATTTGCCGAGAGCATTCGCCTCCCTGATCCAGTCTGGACAAGCATGAGCCCTAAGGCTTTCCTGTGGGCCATCGAAAGAAGATGCTATTGTGTTGATAGGTTAATATTCGGCTTGTGAAAAGAGACGGGAACCAGCATGTAGTAGGGTGGGTGGGCGTTCTCTCGCAGACAGTGAGGCGCAAACTCGGAGCACTGGACCACACCCTCTGTGCATCATACAGAGAAGGGCAGGACTGGCTCTTGGCGCGTTTTTGAGACGTCGGTGCGCTTTTGAAATCAATCCGAAAATTTCCAGTATTAAAAAGGAAAGTTCTAAGTTCGACAAACCAGCCGCCCTTATGCAAGCTGGCAGGAATGAGGCATGCCCACCGATATAGGATGCCAAAATACGAATTACGAGTATTGTGATCCTTTGGATTTGTTATTTCGCGAACATTTAATTTGATGGCATTGCCCGGAGATCAATCTTCAATTCCCTCCAATCGCAGAGCACACACCCCGTGGCAAGCTCAAACCCCACTAGGAACCATCCCCCCGAACGTAGCCTATCCAGAACTGAGATGATTTAAGAGCTCGAGAAAATTCAGCCGAGAAGCTGTGTAGACTAGCAATGCGAGTGAAAGAGCGTCTCCCTGAAAGACGTCCCGAGCGTGAGGACCGCATTAACTAGGAAAATGGTAGGATGGCGGACTGGATGGGGTTAGGGCGAATGTAAGGAAGAATCTTGTGAAATATGGTATATCAAATACAAAGGTCACGGAAAGGGAATGCTTTGCTGTCGAGGTAAAGGACCTGGGCGGAGGCGCCGGTGGCGGGGCAATGATCCGGCTATATCCGCATCCCCCTGCCGAGACGAGCAACAACAAGCACCTCCCATTCACTTTTCATGTAGCAGAAATCGGTGAATAACACCGATTTTTTAACCTCAAACCGTTTCCAAGTTTCAGGATTTCTGGAGTCGAGGTTTAAAGCTTGTTCCTCACTCGGGCCGTTAAGCTTACCCTCGGACCTCTCACCGACACCAATGCTGCAACTCTGCTCAGCCCTCGTTGGAATGAATCGTTGCAATCAGCAACCGACCCTCTGTTGAAACAGTCTAATGCTCTCGTTTGTAAGCTGCAGTCATTTCTTAGGTTCACCCTCGACGGCCCGGGCGACCATAGACTTTCCCATGCGAGTATTCAACCTTGACACTTATTGGTGGCGCAATTTTACCGCAGCAAACACAATATCATGGTACCCAGAATGGGAATTTTCTCATACTTGATGCTCAATGATCAAGCAGTTGCGCAGCCAGCTCGAACCAAGCAACCCGGACAAGCCTCTTACTATGCGCGGTAGCCTCAGGTCACGCTCTGGGTTTCTTCATCTCAAAGACTAGGCTACTTTTGTATGGATACGCGTCTCTATCCAGGCGATGTACCCTAAGAGAGACAAGACGAAGACGCCGTGATTGCCGGTCCCCCGGTCGCGATGAGAGAGAGAACTGGTGACACTTCCCTGGTACTCCACGAATACCGAGAAATTCTGAGTGGAGTCTTTCTCTATTCGGTAAACATTTATTGCCTCTTTGTTTTCTGGGGTTCTGGTTTCAGAACGGAGGCTTAAGGTCACCGTGATCTATGCCGCGTTTCTCAAGAAGAACGCTCGATTCGCGCCTATTCTCTCGCTGGGGAAGCTATAGAAAATACGCTAAGGGCAGCGAGTCGATCTTACACGCATTTTACGTATGTCTCACAAGAGGAGCGGCCCTTCACCTGGACGATTGACCCTCCCCAATCCTCGCGATTACATCCGCAGCCGAGCAGGTGCTGTCATCGAAATTGCAGGCCCATCTATTCACGTTCTCACCTTGCTGGGTGGGGCAGGGTAGGGCATTGTGCTCGATGGGTTCAAGGGGGTAAAGTGATGTGATCGTGAAATCACAAGGGCGAGAGGCAGAAGTCGGAAGAATCGAAGCTCTACCTCTCTATTCGGCTCATTGAGGTACAACTGTGAGCATGTGAGCAGTTTACGTCCGTCGCGATGCCGCGCGCGATAGTCTAGTCAGGCGTTTCTTTGTTGTGTGACCCCCCTCCTGCCGTACAATGGCCACTGTTCGTTGCCTTACATCCCCTGTGCCCCGCTACGGCATTCAACTAGCCAAAGGTTGAGTCTAAAGCCAGAAGGTGATCGACTATAAGAATGCTCCGAACGTAAACAATCTATGAGCCCCACCAAATAGCCAATCCCGGAGGTACGCTTAGAGAGAACAAGCGCTATTCTTTTTCTCAATACCCACGGACTTGGACTTCCTCCCTGACTTCCCTTTGCGGGGCAATATATCAAGAAAGCGTGTGAGCCACGTCCTTTACCAGATGGAGATGGGGTGTCCAGTATACTATGAAGAGCGCCGTCCCCACGCAGAGAACCCTTGATCCTTCCACTAGATTAAGACTGATGGATCGGGTCACGTCAGAACGTGCCCGTGTTTCTAGGGCACGCGTCTCAGCGGGTATCCGTGTGACAGCCGGGCAACGGCGACCTCATCATAAGTACGAGATCCGCTTGAATGTCGATGCCCACAATTCAGCAGCTATCTCCCTAAAGACCCGCTTTCAGGTATGAACGCCACTGAGACTGTTGCAACTTTGGCTCCACCGTGAGAAATCAAATTTCCCCTACGTATTCATCAACCAACCAGCCAACGGCGGAGTATAAAGGGGGAGAGTGATCGGTAAAAGTTTCCACCAAATGCAAACTCAATCGATGCTCCGTGAACTCCCCCTCAGCCCCGCAGACTATCCTAGCGGTGCGCTTGGGGAGGAGAAGTGCTATCTTCTTTTTTCTAGAAACGGGAGAACTTGGACTGCCGATCCTTCCTTGAGGCTTGAACAAGAACTAGGGCGCTCCATTGGGGGGAAAGTCACGAAGTCTCGGAGTCTTGTCCCTTATTACGGCTGATGGGTTTCCTGCTCGGTTTAGGCGTACTTAAAGCTCTCGGCAAACTCCTATAAAGAGCAGGCAGCAGCACCAAAAGTCTTCAACCAGCTTTCATCGTAGACCTCATCAAAGGCCCTACAGTCTTCCGACGATGAAAATACCTTCTTCCCGTACATAAGTTATCCTTTTCCCACGTACTCCACATCTGCAACGCCTCATCTATTCCCCAATATAGCATTATCCAGGCTCATTCCAACCGTTCCGGGCCTAAACGGGAAATATGATTCCCCGATAGAGCGGTATGAAACACCCGCTATTGACGACCTTCTTCGTGAGACTTACCCGAGTCAACCGAATAGAGCTGCCTCTTTCAAAACGCAGACCAAAATACCCACTCTGACGCGTTTCTCAAGGTGACGTACGGAGTTTGACCCGCCATTGACTAACTATAATGATTGCCACGTTAAAAAGGAGCAGCCATGACGGAGCTCCATTGCCACAAGATTGGGTTGAGCACGTCCATCCCGAAGGCAATTTATATTACCGCAATACCCGAGTCGGCATCGTCACCAATACCGACCCGCGACGAGATGGCGTAACTGCCGATTTCAGCAACGCCTTAGAAAAGATCCACCGTCTATTGTCGGCATGTGAACCGAAGCTAGAAACCTTCGAGGTATATCTCGGCATCCCCGACGGTTTGGCACTCGAAAAGGGAGCTGTTGAATACTACGTGGTTGACTACGACCATCGATCCATTTTTTGGGTTGAGGACGTGGACGTTTTGACTGACCTCGCAAGTTCGCCGGCGGGCCTTGATCAATTTGAATCACCGAACCACCTCCGTAAATTCACCAGCTGTATTCTCGGTCAATGGCGCTTGACTTCGGTTGTCTTTAGGCTTAGGTCTTGAACCTGAATTTTGGATGCACATCGAATATTATCCTTGCCACCAGTCGACGTATGATCACAAGGCTGAAAGGGAGCTGACTGCTGTTTTTCGGCATGGTTGCGTCGGTGAGTTATCGTTGTCGCAGATTACCCTCTGACGAAACTAATGCTGGACGTTGCTGCCAGATGACATGACCGCGCCCGGCTCAGTCTTTCCCTATAGCGCGGACGAATGCTTGCGATATCTCACTTTGCTACAAAGGTTTCATGGTAACCGAGTCCCTTCTTCTTCCAATGTGTGTCAAAAATCTTACATTCTTGGCGAGTAATGAAGGAGACGATGAGTCAACCGAGAGCTACCGAAGAAGCTGGATAGGTGAGCACTCAGGATTTGCTGGGGTTCATCTGAGCTTTATGTTCGGTTTGTCCATCCTAGCCCGGCTTTGGGCTAGCATCTGCAGGAGCCGACTCATCAATAGACATGGCCTTCCAAACCCTAGAGTAGACCGATTGCAGGGCCTTGACTCCTACCTTAGGCAGCAGACCCACAAAAGTGTTGCCATGGCCCTAGGAGACGTGTTCTGTCTCGGCATGTCGAAGAAGACTTTCGCTCAGCTGACGGAGCTCTGGAACGGCCGCATTGTCTACCAAAGACACTGGCAACCATTTTTGGAGCGTCAACGATCGGAGTGGAGATGGACCGTCTTTGGGGCACGTATTCTAATTCGTTTGTTACTATCGCTAACATAGTTTCTTCTAACGGCAGGGACTCTATCTAATTATGTAAGCCTGCCGATCTGGCTTGTTTGACGAGACTAACGGGCTCTCGCAGGATGAATGCATACCAAGGCGTATACAAAACGTCTTTCATTCCTCTTGTCTCTTCGGCTTCGTTCACGTGCTCTGCCATCATCCTATCGGCGCTCCTTCTTCGCGCCCACTCTGCGGAGCGGCTTAAAACTGCATCAGATATCGTGGGTGCTCAATTTTGTTCCCGTGGCCTTGGGCTCAGCTCATGGAGAATCCTAGAGTTCATATATATCCATGACGGAACACCTTGATCACGGGTTACGACCTTTGTCAATCACATTCACACTCCCCAAAGCATTGTTGGGGTATGGAACCCTCGTGTTTGCAGGAAGTTTCATCCACCACATTGCTTCGGAGCTGTATAACGGGCCAGCAGAACCGCGGTACATCACTACCACTACCGCTGTCGCTGCGATTCCCTTTCTTATGGCTCTGGCGGTATATCGTTCTTGTGGCCCGGCGACACCTTAGCAGTATGTACAGACCTGAAGTCACCGAATATTCCGAGTCTGGAGGCTTGGTCAAGATCATTAATAGTCTACCTAGTGGTCCCAATGCTCTGACATACAGCCTTGCCAATCCTCTCTCAGTACACGTTTTCCAGGCGAAATATCATGTGCTTTGTTCTGTATCAAGGCTTGACTTTCCAAGCTCCACTTTCGCCCACCGTTCGAACCGAGTCTCTCTGTGTGGAAAGGGTTGATATGTAATTTTCCAAGAATCTCATTAAAGCTCATGGGTTCACGCTGACGGGAAGAAAAAACCACTTGGGTTTGACGGAGAAGCGCTCTGGTTTTTGCGAAAACGGCCTTTGACAGGGTTTCGAGGTCTTGGTCCCCAAACGCGTTTTCGCAAACAGATCGTTTCAGAAACGGACGTGAAAGCTGAGTTGCCGGATGAACGTCTGCAAGGGGCTTTGCCACAAGGAACCGGCCCGCTCATGCCTAAGGCAAAAAAGAACTCTAAAACGTAAAAACGAAGGCGGGCTTTGAGTTACACAATGGGGAGAGGTTCCCTGTTTTGGCTTCAAGCGCGCTTAGACCTCGACTCACAAATTTCCGGTTTTGCGAGCCAACGTTTTATACAAACGGGCTCGAGATCTGGGCTGCGACGTGAAGAGGGTGCCTGCTGGCGTTCGGGGCCGATACCATGAGGCTGAAATGATGCGGAAGCTTATTGGTGCCCCACGAGGGCGATGCAGCACAGGTTCACGTCTTTGCATTGGGAAGCAGCACGGGCGTGGCCGAGGACTTCGATGTTTGAGGGGGGGTTTCATCTCGAGAACTCAGGATTCGACCATGCACTACCTCCTGAAGGCGACACATCTTCAAGAGAACTTCACAAGGGCTACATAAACCCGATATCACCGGGACACACAGCTGGGCATACATTGTCCAGAAGCCCGTTTTGCGAAATTGGAGGTAGGAGCTCGCGGCCTCGGGGCTCAAACCTGACCACGCGGCACGCAAAGTTGTCAACGTCGCCGCATATGACAATCATCGACAAGGGGGTGGCCGCAGTCGTGGAGGTCATATTCGACATGCACGACGGATGAGTTGGACGTAACTCGGAAAACGGTGGTCGTGAGTTCAACACTCTAAAGGAAAGACTTGCTTCGTGCGATATCTGGAGCGGCAACGAGACAATGCTAGGAATGCGCGAGATAAGAATTGAAGTCCCGGGCATCCTTGTGGCGTATTGATATGTCTCCCGTTGCGAGCAAGATGATGTTGATCGAAAGAAGTCAGTCGGTTGGAACATACAGCGGAGTCCAACCACCTTCCGACCCACCTACCTCAGAAAGTAAAAAAAAAAAAAGAAATGAAGCAAGGTGCGCTGCTGAGAAGTCGGACAGAAGTTTTATTTATAGGCCTGAAGCTGTGACATCCAGGATCTCACATCCAATTCAGAACAGAAAAATCTGAAACGTATGGAAATCGGTTAACCGCCCTCTAAGATCATCCGGGATGAAGCAAAATCTCAGCAAGGCAAAAAAAGAACTTTTCCAGTAGCCTAACGCGGGGGTCGAACCCGCAACCTTGAGATTATTACGTAATAAGAGTCTCACGCTCTACCGATTGAGCTAGCCAGGCGGGCTGATAAGACGAATCCACTAAATTTATATCTCCTGTAATCAATTGGCCGGGCGAAAATTCCCCTGTCCGAATTCGGAGCCGTACCGAGGGACCCGCCAGTAAATGTCTCTGAAATCGCGAGACAACTGTATTACGGTCGTTTGCTCCAGTTTCTACCGGTCGCCGCCGTCGTCGCCCCTAGTCTCCTGGTTGGGTCCCGGAGTCGACCAACCCTCAGTGTTGGATCACGTAAATATGACGATGTCCACAGTTCAAATTTGATCATACGAGAGCATACTGGAATCAGGTCCATCCTCTGCTGGTGCGCTGGGTCCATCGGTGGAATCATCTCGTCGACGTGCGACATGACCTCCATTGTTCGGACGGAAGTGAGACACGCTGCCGTGAAGCAGGCCGAGAGACGAGACTTTTCGCATGACTACTCACGTACATCAGAGCAGTTTTTGTATATGGGTATATGGAAGGAAGGGGTGGAAGGGGTGGCTGGGATCCGTGGTCCTGAATTGCTTGGCTGTGATTGCCTCGGGCTTCGGTTCTGGAGCCTCGGCTCACCTGCTCCAGCACGCATAGAGAAAGCCTATCAAACGGGGTTGGTGACCTCAGCTGGTACTGATATAGAGCCCATCGTATTTCCAGCCTCACAACTCTCTTGCTCGTCTGTGGGAGCGATTTCCGGCCTGTCAGTCAGGTTTCGAATTCTCCGAACAGAGCGCGGTTGTTCCTCGCAGCGTAATAATTACTCACATGCGACAGATCTTCGGACGAAGGACCCGTGCGTGGTCACGTCCACGTCTGTCAGCCGAGAATCAAACGATTAGACTAGATAAGAACAATGGACACGTTGACCAGGAGGATCTGCATTCCCACCTCTCTCCGTTCCTCCTTCCTCCTTCCACCATCAACACCAAGGCAACGCTGGGTGAGTCCCGTCCTACGAGGTACGGTCGTTAGCGAAACTGACTAAATCGTTCTTCCAGGCGTTACGACCTTTCCATCTTCACGTACTGCACGCTGTAATTAACGAGAAAAATCACCAGGCTCGACGCCGCATCCTCGACCCCTCACGACCATCCACGTCAAAAACCTTGGCTACCATCCATCATGCTCTTCTTCTCCAGCACCAAAA
>WSTY01000460.1:5359-19045 GCA_019633465.1 Tulasnella sp. 417 | reverse complement strand
GATTTCCAGCGTATGGGTCAAATAAGGATGCCTTTTCCGAGCCCAAGTGGTCTTCCATCACGAGATCTTGGAGGACGTCGAAGGGAATATCCAAGTCGGGATAAAAGTCCCTCAAGAAGCGAGCCTAGAATTATTGCAAATGGTTTGTTAAATTCAATGTTCCCAGGTGGTGTTGGTGGGAAATCCTGAACTAACGCTTTGTTCGGCCCGCTGGTACGCAGTGATTTCTGGAGGGGGTGGAGCCTCGACAGACGTCTTTGGATAAACCTGGGTGCTTTGAATATGTTGAGCTGATGACAAGTTGTGTTAAATGAGGGTGTGCTGGGCGCGTTCGGCGCGATTGTCTCACCACGAGAATCATGGTCGTCTTCATCTACCAAAACCTCCCATTCCAGCCTTCGACCTTGTTTGACTAACGTAGCCGCAGAATTTCCACCCATTTGGATAGTGGGTACGTCTTCCCGCTGGATCGTATGGCTGGGAGGCAAGTACTTTCTTGGTGCCCGCCTAGGGGGTAGGCGAGGGGCGACCCGACTGTCAAGCGGCCACGGATACTGCATGGTGTCACGGATTTTTCCAGTTCTTGAGTCGTGTGTCTTTATACGTTAAGGAGGTCTGCATGTAAAAAGATATCAAGGGTCGGTGGTTCAACCGGGCAAGGATCAAAAAGGTGGACACTTTGTTTGTTCCAGGTACGCACAAAACTTCACATCCTTCAACCACCGTCTCGCCTCCTTGCAAAGCATGAGCGAACTCCCTACCTCTCGTTCGCAGAATACGAAGAGGAAAAGACCTACGAATAATGTGGCGTACTTGCCATGGAATGTTCAGGAGAAAATTAAGAGGCGTCGCGTCGAGGAGATGAAGATGAGGAGTTCCTACGTCAAACAGAAGAAAAAGGCCGTGGGCACTGGCGCTAATGCTGGAGTCTTAGACTCCGGGTGGCCGAGGAAACCGAAGACGGTGGAAGGTGTAGAAGGGGGGGACGACAGCATTTCAAAGCTCGAGGGTGGCGAAGCGATGGCACTAGACGCAGACCGACGGCCTTTGGAACTCTCATTACCCGCTCCCAAACCGAAGAAGGAGCGAAAACGGTCGATAGAGCCCTCGCGTTTGTCATCTGCTCGCGACGCGTCGATTCCAAAACTGCAGGGCCCTCAGGAGATGTCAACAAAGTCGGAACCAAAAAGCGACCAGGTCCTTGGCACTGATCCGCCTCGTGATTTAGATAAGGGCGAGGGCCCAAACTTCCGGGAATTGAAGCGCACCGCTTACTCTCGGGCGTCGTTGCATACCTACAAGAGTCGTTCGCTGAAGGATAAGCCCCGACCCACGTCGACCCAGGACGGATCAGCTCGAATTGGTGGCAGGAAAGGCCAGCCGAACATGAAACTCAGGATGGGTGTGATGCTCGAACAGATCAGGAGAACAACGGGGAGATAGCATTCGTAAGTTTGACAATGGGATCCAACGGGCTTTAATACTGATGGCACGTGGTTTCAGAAGCTCATTTCTTCCGCTTCTTCTCGGTGGCATCCAGAAGGCCTTCAGATGTGGCATACCGTACGCTTTAAGCTACGAACCGTCGCAATGGAGTTTTCCTACACGTTCTCCCGACTTCGTCGCTGAGGCGCTGGGGGCTACCCCAGAAGTGCCACTACCGTGTGGAGTTACCCGCAGAACAGACTAATAATGAAAGTTCATTAATAAAATTAATGTATCAAATAGGCCATTTCTAGCTTCTATGTCGATCCTCGTAGCTTAGGATGTGGTAGAGCTTGATGATCTCCCGGTGCCTGAGCATAGGGAAATGGCCGCGGCGTGAGAAGCGCAGTTTCACCGCAACGCGCAGTCTCCAAATCAACCAACGATTGTTCTCCTTCACTCATTTCCTCGTCGGTTTTATGGCCTACAATCCAGACCGGCAGCATTCGAACTTCAGTGGGGCGACGACTCTGTACGGAGAAGGTGCATCAGAGCCCAAGTTCACTCCCAACGACAGCTTTCAAACCGACTACGGAGCTGGCTACCAAGACGAACCCCTACCTCGACCGCGCCCACAGTTTGCCGAGCAGGCCAGAGACTCCCAGAGAGTCTCGTTCGCGCCACCGAAGTGAGCATATCTCGAAGATTCGAAATATCTCATTTTCCCAGACTCTTATGCCAGCACCCATCGACAGATCGACAGGTGACCTGAGACTATGGCGGCACGACGAGCGCGGCAACATGTGGACGAAAGGATCAGTAAGAGGGCCTTTGTTGGTGGGAGGGATATCACTCGTCTAACGTCTTTCACCATCTCATGTAGCGCCGACGCTGTGTCGGAAGATTCTGCTGTTGCACCGTTATGATGACGCTCTTCCTCATCGTTAGCATCGTCTTGGCGTTGGCGCTGGTCAGTCTCCGATCATACATCACCGTCTACCTTTGTTTTCTGACAGCTCTGTTAGTGGGCGCGTCCTCCGGATATCCGCTTCAACGGAATTTCTCTTCCTACTGGCGGCAGTGCCGTTCGTTCGTTTCTCTTTAAACAAATTCACATATTCTCATGATTTCCTCTTCATTTAGGTACAAGTACAGACAGATTCTTTGGACATCAACCTTTCCTTGAGTATAGCGTAAGCCACATGCGGCTCGGACTTCGCTCTTTATGGCTGAGCCGGACCTCTGCTTGTAGCGTGAAGAACCCCAACTTTTTCGGTGCCATGTTCAAGTCTATCGATGCCAAAGCGTTCTACCCTCCCCTGACCTCGCAGCTTGGAGGCGGAACTCTTCACGACATCAATTTCCCCGCGAATTCCGACACGCAATTCCTATTTCCCTTCAACATAACCTACTCCAGCGGCATCGACCCCAATAACGTCCTTGTTACAGATCTCGTCAACAAGTGTGGAATCAAGCCTGGGTCGACGAAGTCGAAATTGAATGTGAAATACCAGCTAAAGGTACGAGAGCTGACCCTCAAATTGCGTACTCGGCGACTGACGACCGTTTTTCTGGTCGGTGCACCCATTTAAGCTCGCGCTTCGGATCGTGGCTATTACGATCTCGCCCTCTTTTTCGGGCAGCGCCGATTTTGACTGCCCTGTCACCCGGGATGACTTATTGGTAAGTGCTTCTCGAATTGAGACTACCGTCAATTTTCATCACTCATCACCTTGTCATGACATAGAGTTTCGGTGGAGAGGCCCTGCTGAAGTCTCTCGGCGTCGAATAATATCCATCATCTTTTTCTTTCCGCTCCTTCATTCCATTGACAATGTTATTACAGCTGTACATGATAGCTATCGGACTTCAGACGCGTTACCACGATTAATTGACCTCGGCTTCACGCCAAACTCAAGCTAAGAACAACCTTGACTGCCGTTGAAATAATGTCCATCGACCAGCGCTCAGTTTCCTGAGCTCCGCCCCCCTTCACGAGTCGATTTCCCCCTCGAACAGTGCATTCCAACTATGGAATCGAACCTCGAGTTCACAATTCGAATTCGCCTAAATGTATGTTCAGACTGAATTCCCTAGGTATCCGTGCCTAATCCCCCGGCTGCCCCCGCCAGGCCGTCAACCAAATCCCTGAGGTTATCAGCGTTCTGCCTGAGTCTCATTGTAACAGAGGGGGGGCAAATCAGGCTCGTCAACAGACCAAGGGTGTGCAAGTATCCGAAAAACCCCGTCCGCTAACGCCGGAGATGTCTCGGGGCCAAACTGAGAGCGGGAACGAGGGTGGCGAGGATTTCGATGTCGGTTCCGGAAATGGATTGCCGGTCCATGCAAAGGGTACGTTTGTAGTCTCCTGCTTCGTTCAGATCCAATAATGGAGCTGTCTTTCAGAAACGGGTGTCCATCAGGAGACGAAATTTAGAGGGTCGGAGGTGCAGAACTTAGTCCCAAATACTCTCTAAAGTCTGATGTACATCTCCTTTTCAGTGGTCTATTGAACAGGGTCTGCCTCTACCTCTGAAGCGATCATTGACTTATGACATCCGCCCCTTCAAGTTTACGGCAACAAGTGCGGTTGTCGACTTTCGATTCGACTGGAAAGTTCTCGTTAAGATTTTGGGTGGCCATCCATCGCCGGTCCTTTGGCTTCCTGCAAAGCAAGATGCGGGCCAGCGACAAGCCTACCTTCGCCCATCCCCAGGGCTAAATCCGTTCCGACCTCAGACCCCTGGGGGTCACGGATTTGTTATTGGGAGCATTCAACAGGAACTATCAACTGAAGGGATCGACGCAAAGGAGCTTCCCTTGTTTCTGACAGGGAGCTGTGCATCGTACGCAGGGACATACACATGGCAAGATGTGGAACCACTCTCGTACAGGGAATGGACCCGTCAGAGCGAGACCGTAAGTGGATATCCAATAAACAAATGTGGAGGTTGGATGTAACTCTGGTACAGTTCAAGCAGAAATCCATCGAGCGTTTTTTAACGCACAAGCAACGATTAGTCCAGATCAAGGTCGCAAAGTGGAAGGCTAATGGCCATTGGCCATCGGATGCGGAAGTCGATGAAAAAACGGACTATAGCGCTGTCAGCAAAAGAGATATCGCCATGGCAATTGAAGCCGAAGCTCTGGTCAGTTGCTTTCTTATGGCTTGTACGCCAAGCAGAAGGGGTTTACAAAATCTTTTCAGCGAATTCCCCTATCGGCCGTCCGATGCATCGGTTATAACTACAACTATGTTCGAGAACTTATTCGCGAGGCTGAACGTCGTCCTGCAAAGGGCAGTGTAGCTGCGCTACTTGATAAAGGCACAACCAAGCTGCATGTTGAACCCCAAGAAGGTAATTGTTCAGCGGATTTACACACAGAAGAGAGCAGTAGGTCTCAATTGATGTTGCAGAATCGGGTCGCCTGCTGCGGAAGCGCCACACAACGAATCGACTGGAACCAACGACTTCCCTTCCTTCTAGTCCAGCCCGATCCTCCACCGCAAACCAACGTAATGCAAGTTCAGAGTCGGAGGACGACATCCGAGGAGTTGAATTCACAAGAAGAATTATGAAAGTTGGTCCCCCAAGGAAGAAGTTCCGACAGACCGTTGAAGTTGTCATCCCTAAACGGCCCAAGCAGGGCCATCCAGCGCTTTCAACTTCGAATGGAAGTTATTCACGATCTTTTGCCGGTCGCGTGGGGTCGACCAGAAGTCGCAATAGTAAGCGGTGTGGCGTTGAAGTGGACGCCAGGCAAGGTATCTGCACCGGATTTCAGGCAACAACGCACTTTTATCTGACCCTGTGTTGTTTTAAGAGTCACCCGAAGTCTAACATGGCCGACAGATGATGGAAAATCTGACTCAAAATGGACTGGACATTGCCGAGAACCACAATGTATTTCTTGATAGTTTCTTACTAGTCATGCCACTTTGAAAAAACGAGTTGCTCCCACTCAGCTCGCTTTGTATCGTCCGTCATCGCGTCGAGTGGGCTTCCGGGTAGTCCTTCTTTCTGATCCTCGGAAGCCTTTTCGAAGACACTCCAAGGCACACAATCTCCTTGGTCCGAATCGGATTCGCCGAGCGCGAACTCCCCCTGTCGAGTCCGAGTAAGAGATACGACATGTGCGGCGGATCCTAGAGCAAGGCCTATATCATGGACAATAGACCGCACGTATGTTCCGGATGAGACGGTCATCTTGAGCTCGAACGTGGGCGGTCGCTCAGATTCAGGTATGGCATCCCAAGAATCTACGAGAGGCTCCGGTTGGGCAGAAGTGGAAGCTTCCACTGACTCGGGTTGATCGAGCAACTGAGCGGTGAGGGGCTTGTCCTCCCCAGGAGGTCGTTGGGACTCGGCTTTGGCGATGAGGTCTTTGACTCCAACATAGCGGCTCCTATCAGCTTCTGAGAGTTCTTTTTTCGGCCAAGTGTATGTGTGGCCAGAAGAGTTGGAGGTTGACCCAGCTTCCTGCCAGTTGATAAGCTCCAGTTCGAGAACGTTGGCATCGCGTGCTTCGATGGGTCTTGGCAAAGGTTTCCCCTCTCGAGCATATTCGTATAGAGGTTTCCCATCCATTTTTAGAGCCGAGTATCTAAATTTGGGCAGCCCTCTCAATCCGATCGTTCCCCGGCGGAGGTACGTGGGTCGCTTACATAGGAGGAACTTGCTTGATTGGTCCGCGAAACTGGGCCAGAGTGGCCTCGACCTGCTCTCTAGTGATGTGCTTCCACGGAGCTGTGCGTACTCGGGCACCTTCACTGTCGTACGAGTCCGTCTCGCATCCTAGCAGCCCAATGGTTTTATATTCCTGGAATGGGCGGTCAGCCAGTATTCGAAGTGAAGTAGGCCCTTTGTTACCTTGGTGCAATGCAAGAACCTTCCTAAAGACTTGGTGCCTTTCGAGACGCCAACAACTACATTCGAAGCACGGTCGGATTAGCCGAGTCGGGACTTGACAGGAAAGCGATGGATTTACCTAGAACGCCATCGGCTAAAGGGTCCAGAGTGCCACCCTGCCCAACCTTAACAGGCCCGATCTTCCTCTGCAGCTTTATCTTCTTCTTCCCGGATTTAGACCTTTGCTTCTCGAGCGATTCGGCCTCTACGAATAACGGCGAGTCACTAAAAAGCTTTTGGATGGTCTCGACTACGGCCATAGAGGTCATTCCGCTGGGTTTAGCAATGGCAAAGATCCCGCTAAGAGGGATGGAAGGGTTGTTCACTTTAGGCATTGCGTCTCGAGTGGGTGGTGTGCAGAAACTTGAGCGAGAGGGAAGGAAGCACGT
Source organism: Tulasnella sp. 417 (assembly GCA_019633465.1). Classification (NCBI taxonomy): domain Eukaryota; kingdom Fungi; phylum Basidiomycota; class Agaricomycetes; order Cantharellales; family Tulasnellaceae; genus Tulasnella; species Tulasnella sp. 417. Next base: position 12,321 of record WSTY01000460.1, on the reverse strand, counting down.
GACTCACAAACGCGGGCTAGACAAACAAGTAAACAAGCGTCGGTCACAACCCCAATCGCCATCCTCCCTTCTCAGACCCGCGACTGCTACTTTCTTGACCCGAACGAGTACTCATGCTGCGACGCGTACCGGTGAAGGATGGGAAGGCCCTCTCCATTGATAGTATCAACTACGACGCCACGATATTCAAGCCGTTCAAGACACCGACACCACTCGCTCCAAAACGCGACACCGCACTTCCTCCACGAAAACGGAAACGTGTCAATTACAAAGAAAACACCGATGGAGATGGTGGAGACGATTCCGATGACGGAGACAAGAGGAGGAAGAAGAAGACGAAGAAGAGCACGGACGGCGAGGAATGGGATAGTGATGGGGAGGTAGTCGCTGTCAAGAAGTTCCCAGTCTACAAGCCGACCGCTCTGGAAAATACCAACAAGCGATTTTCCGTTCCAGTAATGACGAACTCTAAAGGAGAGATTGTACCGACGGTCATGTCCCGTGCATCTCTCGGCATCCGGCCACCGATTAAGATTATACCAAGGCCTCTGCACGACCCAATGGCGGACCATGCTATCGTCCTTTACGACCCAACAATCGATGAACGGGAGACCGATGAAGAACGGAAGGAACGTGAGGAAGCCGAGAGGAAAGAAAAGGAGAGGAAAGAGGCTGCGGCTGGCACGGTCGGAATGTTCAATCCCCACAAGAGCCTAAAGGAATTACTCGGAGAGAATGACGAGCAAAAGAAGAAAGAAGAGAAAGTTCCTGTTGTCATTGATCCACGATTGTCGAAGGTTCTCCGTCCGCATCAAATCGAGGGCGTGAAAGTTAGTTACTCTCGTCGCCCGTCATCCACCTCGATTAACCGTTTGGGCCCCATCCAGTTCCTCTACAAATGTACGACAGGCATGATCGTACCCAACCAGTATGGGTGGGTACTCGTTCTATCGGTCTTAAGTTTTCCATCTGACGTTAGTCGGCAGCTGCATTATGGCGGATGAGATGGGCTTAGGCAAAGTAAGTGTGGTCACCAGCTTCAATATCGTTCTCCTATGAACGCAACATCCTCTCCTTAGACCCTTCAATGTATCGCTCTCATGTGGACCCTGCTGAAGCAGTCCCCTCGGGCTGGTAAAGGCACGATTGAGAAATGCATTATCGTGTGCCCTAGCAGTCTTGTGCGCAATTGGGCAAACGAATTTGGTATGGATACCAATTACATTCGGGGCAGGTAGCCGAGCCTAATTCCTTCTTTAGTAAAATGGCTTGGTCCAGGAACGATTGCTGCCTTGGCGGTCGATGGCAAGGGAACGAAACAAGAGTTAATCGAGAAAGTCAGGCGATGGGTGCAAGCTAAAGGACGGAATGTCACTCAGCCAGGTGAATTTAAAGGGTTTCAGTGTAAGGAGGCCCACTGTGCTTACCAGAGATATTCTTCAGTCATGATTGTGTCATATGAGACCCTTCGCACCCTGACCAACGAGCTCGCAAACTGCCCTGTTGGCCTCTTGCTCTGCGACGAAGGGCACCGCCTGAAGAATTCGGGTGAGTCTCGAAGTTCTGTAACTGATTCGCGGCTAAATCCTGTTCATTAGACTCCTTGACGTTCCAATCGTTGATGACCATCAAGGTTCAACGTCGCGTCATCCTTTCCGGCACACCAATTCAAAACGACCTCTCAGAATATTTCTCACTCCTGAACTTCGCTAACCCTGATTTCCTTGGGTCGAAGAACGATTTCCGGAAAAACTTTGAGAATGCAATTATTCGTGGACGAGATGCAGATGCGACTGACCATGTCAAGGCAGAGAGCGAGAAGAAGCTGAAAGAGCTCGGTGGACTCGTGGCCAAGTTCATTATCCGGAGGACGAACGATTTGCTCAGCAAATACTGTATGTTGGATACTCTACTGGTCTGGACGCCCGGGCACTGACTCCCGCCGACCCGGTCGCATAGTGCCAATCAAGTACGAGCATGTCGTATTCTGCAACCTGGCACCTGTCCAAACATCTCTATATCGCCACTTCATCGCTTCACCAGAGATCAAGAAGTTGCTTCGGGGTACTGGTTCCCAGCCTTTGAAAGCCATCGGTATTCTCAAAAAGCTCTGCAATCACCCCGAACTCCTGCAACTGCCGGAAGATTTGCCTGGCTGTGAAGGTCTGTTGCCCGAGGAACTGCTAAACGGAGGCGCAGCTGCGGCTGCCCAATTTGGTGGCAGAGATCGATCGGCTGGTAGGAGCGTTAACTGCACTTGGTCAGGAAAGTTCCTGGTACTCGAGAGGTAATATTGCCTTCGCCGTTCGCCGCAGACGCGCGCATTGACCCAGAACCCCTAGATTCTTGGAGCAGCTCCGGAGGGAGACCAACGACAAGATTGTCTTGATCAGTAATTATACTCAAACTCTGGATCTTTTCGCAAAACTTTGCCGGGCGAAGGGGTATGTCCAATCTCTCTTTCGGCCTGACGGGTCGCTTACGGGCTCCGGTTCAGCTACGGTTACTTCCGACTTGATGGGACAATGGCAACCGCGAAACGGCAGAAGCTCGTAGACCAGTTTAATAATCCCGAAGGCAAGGAGTTCGTCTTCCTTCTAAGTAGCAAAGCAGGTGGATGTGGTATCAACTTGATTGGAGCCAACCGGCTCATTCTATTTGACCCCGGTACGAAACCCGAGAAACATGTGCTTCAATCCTGCTGACATCTTTGATTATTGGTTAGACTGGAACCCGGCTGCTGATCAGCAGGCTCTTGCCCGAGTCTGGCGTGATGGACAAAAGAAAGAATGTAAGGATGCAGCGTTGTTCCTGGACGGACGAAGTCTAACTTTATGCCCGTTCAGGCTTCGTTTATCGGTTCATCGCTACCGGTACTATCGAAGAGAAGATCTTCCAGCGTCAAGCTCAGAAGCAAGCCTTGTCCTCCTGTGTTGTGGATGAGAAGGAAGATACCGAACGTCATTTCTCGCTGGAATCCTTGCGGCAGCTATTCCAATTCAAGGAGGAAACCTTGTGTGAGACGCACGATACCTTCAAATGCAAAAGATGTCGAAATGGGAAGCAGTTCATCAAGGCGCCCGCGTTGCTCTACGGCGATGCCAGCACGTACGTTGCGGTCCGGAGTCCGCGATTCAACCAGACCTGACCATTTCGTACCTCGCAGCTGGAACCACTTCACGAACGATGAACTGGCGAACAACCATGATGACTTACTCCGAGCAGAAACCGGTCAACCAGAAATCTCGTTTGTCTTCCAGTACATCAGCCATTAGCCGTACCACGAGGGTACCTCTCCTGCAAACACTTTGTAACGTGTTGCATACGACGAACGCTGTTCGATATGCATGACGGGTGTCTTTAGTACAGTTGGAATCATAAAATCAAAGTCGGGAAGCGTTTTTAGCCCCCATAAGGGCCATCGGAGCGCTGATAGGATGAAGCTCGTTGATCTCGTCTTCCACAACTTTGGTGGGCCTATGCCAATCCTGGTGCAAACGTTTCGTTGGACGCAATTCGGTGTTTAGGTATAGGCAAGATCCATATGATGCTCATCCAGCTCCGGTCATGTCAGGCTAGAGGATCTCCCCAGCATCCTTTCTCGCTGTCGGCTAGGGGGTAAGGAGAAGGCACTTCACCCGACTGCGAAGTATCGAATGACACGGGCTCACATCAGCATACCCTAGGCATTCGACTCGTTCTGGTCGGGATAGGAATTCTAGATGCCAATGGCATATTGAACGGAGTGCGAGGGTCAACTTCATAATAAAGCTCAACAGCAAGTTTCAGGTGCGTCGGGCAGTGTTGTAGCGCTCATTCCCAGGTGCTTGTAGCACACCGGTCATCATCTAAAGCTTAGCAGCGGAGAAGCGTGCGATAGATAATCCTAGGTTATCGCCTTGCCTCAAAGGCTTTTGTCGGCTGTGGTGTAACGGGTAACACATTCGGCTTTACGTAAGCTGAGAACTGGACGTTCGAGTCGTTCTGGTCGGCAGTTCGCGTCGTAGCTCAGGCGGCAATATAATTACGAAGGGTACGCACCATTTATGTATTTCCCCAAGCCAACGTTTCGTGGAGTCGCACTTTGGTTGGCCGTGGTCCGATGAGCGAATGCCGTGCGTTCGTCGTTCCGGTCGATTTGTGAAATCTAGGTGTTAGTGAGCATATATATTGAGCAGGGTACAAGGTCAACTTCATCATTATGTTGGCCCAGAGCAAAACAGTGAATTTTTGGGACGTTGGCAGTGCTGCACCTTCCCCGTCAGGCGCTTATCGCAACTCGGTCACCATCCAAGGCCTAGGAGAAGAGAAGCAAGGGATGAGTAGTCCAAAGATATTACTTTCTCTTGGAGCCTTTCGTCGGCTATGGTGTAACGGGTAACACATTCGGCCGTCCGCTGAAAACTGGACGTTCGAGTCGTTCTGGTCGGCATTTCGTGTCGGAGATGAGGTGAAGAGATAACCACGCAGAGTACATACCATTTTTGTATTCCCGCGAGCCAATGCCCCGTTGGAGCCGGCACTTTGGGTGGCTGTGGTGTAAAAGATAATACGTGCTCGGACGAGCAAGCACTGGGCGTTCGTTCCAGATTTCAACGGGCCCGTCTCCCCGTCAGGCGCTTATCTCACATCCGTCACCATCTAGGGTGTAGGAAACAAGCGATAAGCAATCCTAGTATATTGCATTGCATTGTCCTGAAGACTTTTGTCGGCTATGGTGTAACGGGTAACACATTCAGCCTTCCGCTGAAAAACTGGACGTTCGAGTCGTTCTGGTCGGCAGCTCGTGTCGTTGGTCGGACGTTGATGTGACTACGATAGCATTTTTGTATTATCACGAGACTGCATCCTTCGAACGATTGCTGTGCCCAGCCCCCGATTATATTTTCCTCAGCCTTTTTCGGGGCGACAAGGGACAACTTAGCCCGGTGTCGAGTCGGTGGAAAAGCTGTCGGTAATGCGCTCCGCATCTGGCGAACTTTGTCGGCTATGGTGTAACGGGTAACACATCCGAACTTGAACCGGAATCTGGACGTTCGAGTCGTCCTGGTCGGCAGATCGAGTCAGGTCAGCTCTCTCCATTTTGCCAGAGTGCATTGTGATTCGTGCTCAGGGACTTCGGACTGGTGGTTAGTCCTTGAGATACTACCTCACAAGTTGAAAGCTGAGATCGAGTCTCGGGAAATTTAGAACAGAGATTACATTTGCAAAACGGGTCTTTTGTCGGCTGTGGTGTAACTGGTAACACACCTGACGTTATTTGTCAGAACACTGGGCGTTCGAGTCGTCCCGGCCGGCATTCTTTTACGAGCTCAGAAGAAGAAGGTCGGAAAGGGCGAGGAGGTGGATATCATTTTTCATCTAGGAGGAAAGCTATGTATATTATTTAAGAGAGGTATATTGAGAGTGCATGCCAATATGTATGAAGTCTCCGACACCGCAGCCCTCCGAGAAGAACATGAAAACCATGGTCTGAGAAAGGGATGGGTTCTATAAAGACAACACTTGGTCTTCGCACCAACCCATCATCCATCGGCACTGAGGTGCAACACTCGTTGGATGTCTGCAGAGTTGGGGCGAGGTTAGAACTGTGAAGAGAAAAATTTACCTCCCACACGGACGCGCCTTAAAAGGCCCAATATTGCTGACTAAGCGAGTTGCTCGCGTTTGAAGATATTTGGAATGGCAGCCAAAGCCGAACGCAGAAAACGGCAATAAGATTAACAGAGCAAAGTAGTAAAGTGGAGGATACATAGTCGACGTTCATATCTTGAATGGCTCGTGAACGTGGAGTCCGCTCCAGATTCCTCTTGGGCTCTCCGTCCGGCTCTCCACTGTCCTCCGCTTCAGCGACTTGATCTTCGCACCAGATGAGTCCAGAAGGAGCTGGACCTTCTCCTTCACCGTTGTTTCATCGTACTTGTTTAACCCAATGACTTTCGTACGATCGTTCACTAAAGCGGCGCGTCAAATTCCAATCCAGACCGCGTTCCTGGATCAAGCAGCACTCACTGTAGAAACCGCGTACTATAGGCTGTCGGTGAGGCCTCTGCTTCACGACGATTTCGACATGTGGATTCTTTGCTGCTAGCTTCTCCACATTGTCGAGTAGGTAATTGCGCAAAGGACCAGATGAATGTCGGACGTCGCAATATTCGAAGACGAGCTTTCGGACTTGTGGGACGAATGCTGCATGGCCGTTTGCGCCCTTTGATCGTAGAGCAGCCCGTAGGATGGGCGGAGTAACAGGTGCTATAGCTGCCATCGGATCGGTCGGTCGGTTGGTTCGCTCGGCGTTGCAGGCGACAATGTGATCGAAGTCTTTGGGTGAGCCTGGGAAAGTAGATTTGCGTTCGATTTACGTTGCGCGTGGACCGTGGTGTTCCGCGGGTGTCCCGCTTCCTCGTCGGAATGTCGGACAAACCCTTTTTGCTATCGCTGCATGCTTCTGCATGGCGCCCGCCTCCACCGACACCTGATCTATAAAAGCGCGGAGCATGCTGCGATTTGAACGGCAGGAACAATCATTTCCTTTTACCCTCGCGAAAGCAGTTCTCCACTTAGGTGTCTCTGAGCTGCCTTTCGACGACCCTCTCGTGCCCTCCACATCGAAATAAATTTGCCCTACGTCCCCTCTTCTTTAAAACAAAGAGAGAATGGCAGGCTTGCACCCCAATCCCAGTGCTGAGTATTTGTCACGTTCTCTGAGCGTGCTTACTCCCACAGCCTCGCTAGGCCGTGATAGCAAGACGAGCACCGTTCACCGAGTGTTGCATGAAACGCCGGATGGTATCGAGCTCAGTCGACTGCCGACATTGCAAGATCGGACCCTTACAACCGAGCTTCCTGCGCCTTCAATCAGTGGCAGCAGCTCACCTTCCAGCAAATCACTCCTTTTGTATCGCATTACTATTTACGGGATCATGTTCCTTGAGGGCTGGAGTGATGCTACGGCAGGCCCA
>WSTY01000459.1:0-19054 GCA_019633465.1 Tulasnella sp. 417 | reverse complement strand
GCTCGATTAGGCTCACCCTGAAGCAACCCACTCATCGTTCCGCCTCTGCATCGTATGGATCATTTTAAAAATCAATGGGTGTTCTGCAAGTCGTCCGTATAGACACGTGCTCAACAACATCGTGCTGAGAAGAAAGGGTCAACACTTAGTATGGCGGGGAGGTGAAGGAACGGGCCGCTCAGGCTTCCTTTTTCAGCGCTGGAAGAATTTGGCACTCCCTAGTGCATTTACTTGGATCATGGCTGGAATAGGAAAGGAAATTGGTCGAGACTCCGAGTCGATCACCCACCTCGGAAATTTCGAGCGTAGTAGGAGGCCTTCTTCGTAAGCAGGTCCCATCTGCGTCCAGAAGTGGAGAGAGCGTTGTGGCGGACTTCTATCCTTGCTCCTTGCTCCCAGGCGGATTCTTGCGAAGTTTCCCGCCGATGAGCACCAGAACGATATCCGGCTTAACTTCGCCTTTCGCTCGAGCCCGTGTCACTTGACTATATACAAGGTCTAGGCCATCACACCCAACTCAAAAACTTTAGCATTTCCAAGACCAACTCGTCTCTCACAGAAGGATTGGCTTGGCAGTAGACTCCAACCAATGACCTTTGAGAAAGATCACTTGTTGGCGGTCGGATATTCATGTTAAGGGTCATAATACTAGTTCATCAAAGCCCGCAATGCAGGATCCTGCGGAACCGTGGGGTGCGCTTTGATAATCATGGGAAAGGAGAATAGATCTAGAAGACACGGTGACCTTCAACTTCCCCGCCGATTTCTGAAACCCGTTAAGCGCCAGGGGTAATCTGCGAGACAGGTCACACCACAATTGTCAGCTTCTTCTCGTCGGAGTACTGACGTTATCTCTCACTCCATTGGCTAGTGGAAACCCACGCGCGGAAGATGCAATCCCGCGCCTTCGGTTTGTTGGGTCTCCTCCTGGGCTCCTCGTCCACTCAAATCCCAGTTTGTGTGAAATCGGATAATATACATGGCGGCTAAATCTTCATTCAAATGATAGGAGAGGCCATATGATATATATATTGCATGCACTTAGCTATCAGGATTCTTTCCGATAGCTTGAAATCAAGCGGGGCCCGTCAGGTGAGGCGCGCAAACCCAAGGCACAAGCCAAGCTAGCTTGCCAAATTGCCTAACTGAGGTCAATAAAGCAACTTGAGCCAAGTAATTCAGGGGTCCTGGGGTGATGTAATGCAGGGCTCGGTCGGAGGAGATAGTCTGTCTCAGACTGCCGAAGCGGAGCCCGCGAGGGAGACGCGGCAGCATGGGGACCGGATATTAAAAATCAGAGACCATGATATATATATATAGAGCATCATCCAAGGTTGTGGATTAGTCTTTCCCTTCCCCTGCCCTCCCTCGCCCAGCTGTTCACTCTCCTCACATACCACTCAGTCCCATTTTGCGGACCTCCATTCTTTCTAACAGCCTACACTAAAAATAATATAAAGCAAAATGATCCACTCCCTCCTTAAATCCCTTTTTCTATATTTCGCCCTTGCCATGTCTGCCGTCGTTCTTGCCGTACCAGCACGTCATCACCAGATTCAACCCCAAGTGCGAGGCATTATCCGTCGAGAAGTCCAACCGCTATCTCGTCCGCAAACTGTGACCCTATGGCGATTGTGGGTAGCCAGCGTTCGCGGAAACAAAGCAGCGCAGTTCGGAAACGAGTTACAAATGCGATGAGGTTTGCCCAAGGTTTGCCCCCTTTGCCTCCAATAAAGCTATGTAAGTTGTGCCGTCTCGTTTATTCAGCTTGCACTAAATAGCGTTTCTTCTACTACTCCGACTTTGACCTATAAACGACAGATAAAGGCTCCAAAGCAGGTTCCGCTCATCAGGCTCGAAGCTCCCCTGTGCCAGTTTCGTGAGTTCTCATATCGACTTGACCCCTGCCATCGCTAAGTTGATTCCGATGGCTCTACGGTGCGAAATCAACGTCAAGTGTGCCTGGAATTCTCGTTTATGGCGCAAACGGCCGTTCTGGTGATCCTCTGGGTTACGTTAGCAAGGGTTGGAGTGACAGCTGGAGCTCTTACTACGTCGCTACAGACTGCTCGGCCGCGATGGTGGGGCCTCAGCTGCTTTTGGGTGCTTTGATCAACACTGTGAGTTTCGGTGGTGGGAGGCGCGGAACGATTACTCAGACATCCGAGTGACGACAGGCCCAACTCGATGGGTATTCGAACGTCGGGTTCACTGTATTTGATGGTTTAGATCCGACCTTCAGTTCCGACTCATTCAACTTCGCCTTCATGACTGAAACGGGTACCAGTACGTTTGTCTCCGCACCCGGATCGCGTTCTGTAACCAATCGTGGATCCCGCACTTATTGTTGTTCTTGCCTTTGCTTTTGGTTTTGTCCATAAACCAGCACCGGCCGGGTCACCGCCTGTAAGCAGTCCTGAGCAATCAATGTTTCCATTTGTCAGCATGTACATTGAGAGCAACGTGTGGTACGTGGGGGACCAGATCCCAAAAGACTATTTGCATTCCTCCTTGGGTGCGTCTCATTGAATCCTCATGTTTATGCAGGTCACTGGGTGCGGATAACGAACTTATACCAACCTGGATTAACCCGAACGGAGAAGCGGTCCAGGTGGAAATAGGGTATTCGGCTGATTTTTTGCCAACTCGATCATAATATCTGGGAGCCTTTCGCAGTTTAGTGCTTCTGTTAGTGCTGATGTGGTTCCAATTGTGAGTAAGAGTCAGCGTCTCGTGCAATTGCAGTGATTGATAACATGCGGGGTTCTTGCGCAGCGGCTATTTGTTGCGGACCAGTTAACCTGCACTTTTTGAGCTGAATTTTCCCTTACTCAGTTCTAGTGACTCATTGGGGGTCTGTTTTATCCCTGTTTCGGGATGAAGCCTGCCGCCTTTCTGTCCGGCGAACACGACTGTAGGAAAAGGAAACTAATTCAAGCTCATTCTGCGGATACTTGTTTATGCTCCCACGTTAAGTTGGAAGCCGATGAGTGCTCGAATGACTATCTGTGCGGACCTGGACTTCCAAGACGTGTACTCAGGAAGAAAGATATCGTATTTGATACCGTGGACAAACGGGCTAGGTGTGAATTCCAACCGGGTGGCGTGTGGAGAAAGCACATCGTGCTTTTAAACGTCTGCTGTTCAAAGAAACGCAGCTTTTTGGTCGTCAGTGATAACATAGCAAGATGTCTTACAACCAGTGAGACGTTGTTAGAGTAACTTGGCGAATCTTGTATTCAAGGGGCTTAGAGCGAAAGACCTAATCAAGTTCACGGTCCAAAAGGCGATTTGAAGGCAATGGCATTGTTGTTTTTATATGCCGGATCTGTACGGTCCGAGATACTCCCGCTCTGACACTTATCAGTTTCAAAAGACCTTCACATGTACGCGCGTGGTCATTGCGTGAGGGACGGCAAGGCTTCGGTTGCTCCTCCTTCCCCAGTCACCTCGCGACTCCCAAGGGTATTGCGGATATAGCGAATGAGAAGACATGGTAAAAAAAGTGGTATCTTGTCTGCCCGGAGACCTCATGCCGCTTTTGAAATACCAATCTTCCCGAAAGGAACGCTGCCGTTACCTTCTCACCAAAATCCCTGAACAATTATGGATAGCCGCTTGGAAATTGTTGAGCCTCAAGACGCGGTGTCTCCATTCTCCCCACAGCAAGTCACGGGGCATCCCCTGACCTTCCCTTCACGGAAGCACAAAGGGCACTTTAGCAAGCGATCCACGGAAGCCAACACGGCCTTATATGAAAGGCGTGGAGTCACTTGGGAGTGCCATCTCCTCTCCACCCGAATCCCTCATTCTTTCCATACCACTACCTCCTCTCCTTCTACTACATACCAAGGCGTCTAATAAAATATGGTACACTCGTTACTCAAGTCACTCTTTTTATGTTCAGGTTTCGTCGGGTCCGCCGTTCTTGCTGCCCCGGCACACCAGCACCAGAACGAGCCCCTCGCGCGAGGGATCTCTTCTCGAGAATACCCCCATTTCCCTCACCCATTGGCTGCTGGACTAACCGCACCCAACCAGGCTGCCATCAGAAAACGTTCGCAGAAACAAGGTGGTAGGCCGAAGAAGGTCACGAATGCGATGAGAATCGCGAACAGTTTGCCCCCTTTGGCTCCAACAAAATTATGTGAGTTTTTACCGTTGAGATTTGAGATAAACAGGATAAAAGTTTAACGATTCCCCTCGCGTCGTTGGCCATGGAAACAATAGATGATGGTTCCAGAACAGGCTCAGCTCATAACGCTCGTAGCTCACTGCTGCCGGTTCCGTGAGTCGTCAGATCGACTCGCCTCTTGTTCTCATTATAGAACCCCCGCTGACTCTACGATCCGGATGCAACTCCAAGGGTACCCGCCATCCTCGTCTACGGCCCAAATGGTCGTTCTGGTGATCCTTTGGGCTATGTGAGCAAGGGCTATGTGGGTGGCCAGTACTACTTCACTACCGACTGCAACCAGGCGATGAAGGACGCCAAGCTGGTTTCGGGTGATTTGACCAATCCTGTGAGTTTATGTTAGCGTGGGAGGTTCAACACCTCTTAAGCTAGCCGAGTTTCCGTAGGCCGAACCAAATGGATATTTAAACGTCGGACTTGTCCCGGATACCGACCCTCCAAATATCGGCACCCGCTCCTCCAGGATTGGGTTTTTGACTGGAACGGTTGCAAGTACGCTTCGTCCCTCTATCTCTTTCCGTGGTCAATGGAACGCTCACCGCCATCCTTGCGCTTTAATTATTTTCCTCGCCTCTAAATTAGCTCCGAAGGGGCCACCTGTAAAAAGCGAATATACTTCACGAATGGAAGGTATTGACTGGCCCATGGAGAGCAACATATGGTACGTAGGGGCTGTGTTGACATCAGGGTTTTCTAGCTTCCTGTGGATAGCATTGAGGCTCAGTGATATCGTTCCTCTCTTTTACTATAGGTCACTGAGCGCCAGTAATGAACTTCTTCTGACCTGGGTTAATTCGAATGGAGACCCGGTTCCGCTGGATATCACGTATCTCGAGAATGCGGCCAACTCGATAGCCGTCACAGGAAGCATTTCGGAGACCCGCGAGAACTACGATGAAGGCGGAAACCCTCTCCCTCTAATTGTGAGTCAAGGAGAAACCGATTTGGATAGTGAGGTGACTGGGTTGCGGTGATTGCTGACGACTGGATTTTCAAAAGCGATTCTTCATTCCAGCCGAGCTTACCTGCTCGATGCCTCCTATATGATATACAGCTTTAGAGAGTCGCTGCTAAAATATATCGCGAGGTTAACTTGGATACCCGTAGCAGAATGCAGCTTCCACGATTGCATATGCATTCTGTGTGTGTTGAGCTTGAATGCGCAAAGGACACAGCAAAGTACAGTCGACGGATTTACAAGTACTCCCACTGATATGGGGCGAAAATGCAAGTCGATGAATGATTGAACGATACAAGGGTGTGAATAGGATATGTGTTCCCGAGGCCAGAGAGGATACGCTTCGGGTGGCGAGAAACCGAGCTGGCTGAATGCGAAAATTGATCCGTGTGCGAAGGTTTGTCCCCCTTCCGTAGATTTTAAAAAGCCCCAAAGAATATCCTCACCCGCAGCTCTGTTACGGGATGTCAAGCTGAAGGAGGACCGTTATCTTGAGTGCTGAGACGAATTCGAAGCCAGGTCTTATTCTATTAGAGTTGTTGGAAGAGGGGTAGGGACCCGAGATCCAATGAAGACGAAGCGCCGAGAAGCAATGACGCAAATAAGCACGCGAGCGCGAAGTAGAGGAGCGTTATCTCGCTTCTGTCGGTCTGTTGGGATGCATTTCAAAAGCCGCGGGTCTCGCATTGGAGAGATTGCTGAGGTGTGTTGCCGTTCAGCACCACGGCGAACGCCGAGTCACCTCTTTCAGGTGTATCTGTTGCAATCAAGTCTGGTCCTCTCAACAAGACACTGGATATCATTCTGGATGAGAGGAAGGTGTCAATACCAAACTTGGCCATAGCCGGAAGTTTCGACCCGGTGGGAAACACGACCTCACGTGGCCGAATTCAAATTCCGGCCAGCAACGTTGTTTATCTCACTCACGGCTGCCCCTATTTGTCCACATGTTCTGATCCAGGGAATAAAGGGTGAGCAAATTCATGCCCTTCCTCCGCATATACTGTACGCACGGAAAGTCGAGCAACCATGTCACGCTGGACCCTGAGCGCGATAGGCAGCGATAAGCGAAATACGCTGAAATCCGGTGTCAAAAATTTTTTTGTGACAAAATTTCGTTGCTCGACTTCGCGTGCGTACAGTACAGTAAGGCCAGCCTCATTTGTTTGGGGACCGTGCCTGCCAAGAGAGAGTCAAGCTTCGAACCCCTGGAGCGAATAACAAAACTCAGCCAGCAACAATTCTTTTCACCCCACTCACCACTGTCCCCAATTGCCCTTTGTATGCCGATCCCCAACAGTGAGGGGTCGAGCGATGCCCTTCCTCGGGAATATGAGCGGACCACTCTGGGTCAGCACTCCAGACTTCCAGAAGTAGAATAACCAGGAGAACTTCGCGGAATTCCCTTTTGGGGGTCGAAGATTCAGGGAATGCGCCGACGGATGCAGAGATCGGTTCTACACACTACGCCGGCGGCCGCATTTATTTGAGGACTGTACTTGCCTCGGGAGAAGAAAGAATTGAGACACCCGAACAGTGGTCCTAGTATGAAATTGAAAATTTGGCTCGACATGTGGAGGAGGCTTGTGCGTGTTTGGCCCTTTCAACCCAGAAGGGACCCTGCCCATCCCCTGGGCGCTCCTGTTGCGGGATGCCAAGTATTATGAGGGATAAATGGCAACCATGCTGATAAGAGCATGAACAAGGATCCATCAACCGCCGAATGTACCAATGTCTACGGTGTGTGTCGCTGGTATAACCGTCAATACCGAATCACGTGGCGCTTCCTCGATGGTCCCATCGGATGGGCGTTTGGCCTGTTCGGCACGACATACCCTTGATGTTCGTCTGCGTTTGCTTTTCGGAGCCTTTCTACGGGGCACAGAGCTCTCGTCTCATGAGGCTGAAAGACGATACCATAAAAGGTGCTGCTTGGTCAATCTTCGGATCCTTCTGAACCTGGCTCCGTCGGTTCTTTTCCCCCCTCCTCACACCTGCTACTCGCACTACGTCCACTCCTTCAGCTACTTGTTAAACCCTCTAATACACCCATGATACATTCGCTACTCAAGTCACTCCCTTTATATTTAGCTCTTGCAGCCTCCGCAGCTGTTGGCGTACCAGCGCAGACCGAGCACCGGTACCTCGCTCCAGGCATCGTTCCTCGGCACCACCTCCAGCCACCTCACCAGTCTACTGATGAGCTTACCGCACCCATCCCGGCTGCCATCAAAAAGCGTTCATCAAAACAAGGTCTCGGGGTTAAGAGGGTTACAAATGCGATGAGACTCGCGAACGGTTTGCCGCCTTTGGCCCCAAGGAAATTATGTGAGTTTTCGTTCTCGAGGCAACTAGTATTAGAATGTTTACCATTGACATGGTATTGATCTTTGGGACTATAGATAACGGCTCCCAAGCGAGTTCAGCTCATAAGGCTCGGAGCTCGCCTGCGCTGCCGGTTTCGTGAGTTTTATATACCGAGTCGTCTCTTTTCTGAAGTTCGTTCCACTGACTCTAAAAATCCGGACGCAAATGAAAGCGTACCTGCCGTTGCTGCTCACGGACCAAATGGTCGTTCCGGTACTCCTTTTGGTTACCTCAGCCAAGGCCCCTTCGAGTGGCGGAGGCACTTACTACTTTACCACGGACTGCTCAGAAGCGATGGTGAATGCACAGCTGTCTTCGGGTGCTTTGATCAATCCTGTGAGTTCATTTGGGGCATGGGGCGTTCTTGCACTAAGCCAGTCGAGTCCCTGTAGGCGCAACCCAGCGGGTATTCAAATGTCGGACTTATCTTGCCCTTCATTGATCAGCTGGGTATTGGTCTGGACGATTACGTTCTTCACAGCGTTGCGTTCATAGTGGGAACTGCTACGAGTAAGCTTTGTCTCTAGACTTGTGTTTCCGTGATCGATCGTCATTGGAGAGCTCACCGCTGTTCTTTGCCTTTGCCTCTCCTTCTCGCCACTGAAATAGCTCCTAATGGACCACCCGCTGTGGTAAGCAAAGATACATCATACCCCTCCGGCGATATTGGCTACCCCATGGAGGGCAACGTACGTGCAGGCTAGGTCGACATGACACACGGTTTCGCTTCCAGCCAAGATGGATGGCACTGAAGCTGACTATATCCGCCCACCGACAGGTCACTGGGTGCGGATAACGAGCTTATACCGACCTGGATCAACCCGAATGGAGAGGCGGTCCGCCTGGAAATTGCATGGGACACTGACGGATACCTCATTGCTACCCCAAGCGTCTCGGCGATAGCCGATGACTTGAAGCACTCATGGGGTGATGTAGGAACCAGGGTGGTTCAGATTGTGCGTCAAAGACCAAAAGCCAGTTGGGCGGCGGTGTGTTGGGTTTGTGGTGAATGCTGACCTTGGGGATTTGCGTAGCGGCTCTTCATCGAAGATCAGTTGACCTGCCCTGAGATGCATTCCATTTCTTTCTGACTCGCTGTTAGTACATCTCGTGAGGTTGTCCTGTAGCCTCATACTGGAATGCAGCTGGAAAGATTCTACTCTGTGTGTGTCGCCGAAAGGGGCAAGACTCAGTACGTGCTGAACATAGCTTTGCACTTGTGCTAAGTTAGGCAAAGTTGCAAGTCGGGTGAGTGATTGGACTATGCCAGTGTGCGCTTTGGAAAACGTTGTGAAGGAAGAGCCAATAGTTGCCTGATGTTGACCGAAAAGCGGGCTTGGCGTTGCATGCGAAAATTGTGTCGGTGTGGAGGTGGCTTATCCCGCTTTTGTAACATACGTTCGTGAAGTTTCACAAGAGCGACGACGTTTTGCCCATCCGCAGTCATGTCTCGGGATGCCAAGGCGTGCGGAGGGTATACATGGTGTGCTGAGAATTGCTGAGAAGAAGCCAAGGGTTGTCCTATTAGAGTTGCTGGAAGGGGGTCCGGACCGAAGACCCGATGTCGTATTGAGAAAACGACGCTTGGACAAGAAAGCGATGACGCCGTCGGCTGTATATGTTGTGAACCCTGACAGTTCGCTCGACGAGGTCGGGGACAGCGGCGAGAGCACACAAGGCAGCCCGAGTGGACATGGGCTTATCGGATAGAAGTGGCATCTAGGGAATAGAGTAATCCGATCGAAGACGGTAGAGTCGGCGTCTTAGAGATAGCCGCCACCAAGCGTTGCTCCAGCCATTCCTTGGCGGGGTTACGTTATTTCCGGATGCCCGAGTATGAGCGACCCATACACGCCCAGGGCACTGCGTTTTGAACACGGATAAGCAATAATCCGTGGACAGTCGTATTTTATAGTGCCAAGTATGATTAGGTCTACACGGAAACCATGCTGAGAAACGATCAGCTACTGTCGAGTGTACCACCGAGAACGCGCATGGGCCTCGGTTGGTTGCTGGCCCTAATTACGTGACGTTTGCCGAAGAGACCTGCGATGACCTGTCCGAGACCCTCTCATTTGCAAATTTACCTAGGAGCCTTCGGACAAGATAGAGAAGATCAGCTAACCCACAGCTCATGCGGTTGGTTTTGTTGGTATCCTCCCCTCCCTCGCTCCTGCTGCTCATACAACGTCCACTCCTTCAGTAACTTCCCAGGATAGCTAAGAAAATAATGATTCACTCATTGCTCAAGTCACTCTATCTATATTCAGCTCTCGCCGTCTACCGCTACGGCCGCTCCAGCCCAGTAGGCTCAGGAGGAGCCCCTGATGCGTGGGGCTAATCTAGATCGCTCAGGTTTGTCAATGACGGTTTGGTGGCAGCGGAAGCAACAGCGATTCCGGGTGAATCAGCCGCAAGAGACGAGATTATTGGAAGGAAGTGGTACACTTTGAGACTCGTTAGTTACACGATCGTTTCCGACTCGCTCTGGTCTGCTAGTAATACCTCGAGCGAGTACCCATAACGAAGCCCAACCGGCAACCTCTTTTTTTTTCACCCCACTCACCGCTGTCCCAATTGCCCTTGTATGCCAATCCCAGCGATGAAGGGTCGAGCGACCTCATGTCCTTCCTCGGGCACATATCACTCTGAGCCAGCACTCCAAACTTCCCGAAAATAGATTAGCCAAGAGAACCGCGCGGAATGCCCTTTTGGAGTCCGAAGAATCGGAGACGTGTTGGTGGATGCGGGGATCGGCTCTACACAGTATGCCGGCGGTCGCATGTATCTGCGGACTGTACTTGCCGAGGGAGAAGAAAGAATTTAGGCACCCGAGTAGTGGACCTGGTATGAAATTGAAAGTTTGGTCGACATGTGGAGGAGGCTTGTGCGTGCGTTGCGCGCCTAGAGAGCTTTGAACCCAGAATAGGGGCTTACCTATCCAGTGCGCGCTTCTGTTGCAGAATGCCAAGTACAATGAGGCATAAATGGCACCCATGCTGAGCAGAGCAATAAACAAGGATAGATCAACCGCTCAATGTACTGATTTCGGTGTGTGTCGCTTTGCTATAACGAATTACGTGGCGCTGCCCAGATGGTCCCATCGGACGGGTGTTCGGCCTGTTCGGCACGACACACCCTGGGTGTTCGTCTGCTTTCGCTTTTCGGAGGGTTTGTAAGAGGCACAGAGCACTAGTTCATCTTAGGTCTCATGAGGCTGAACGACGATACCATAAAAGGGGGTGCTTGGCCTGTCTTGGTATCCCTCAGAACCCAGCTCCGTTGGTTCTTTTCCCCCCTTCCTCACCCTCCTGCTCATACTACCTCCACTCCTTCAGCTATTTTCTGAACCCATTAATCAAACATGGTACACTCATTACTCAAGTCACTCTTTTTATATTCAGCTCTTGCGGCCTCTGCTGCTCTTGCTGCCCCCGCGCATCAGGCCCTGACCGACCGCCTCGCATCAGGCATGGTTCCTCGGGGCCATCTCCAGTCGTCTCACTCATCGACTGATGGAATCAAACCATACACCCCAGCCGCCATCGATAAGCGTTCATCAGGACCACGTCCAGGGAGTAAGAAGGTTACGAATGCGATGAGACTCGCAAACGGTTTGCCGCCTTTGGCCCCGAGGAAATTATGTGAGTTTCGTTCTCGACGACGCATATAGCACCAAAGATTTAAAAAATTGTTGTGGCATTAATCTTTATACCATAGATAATGGGTCTAAGGCGGGCTCAGCTCATAAGGCTCGGAGCTCGCCGGGGCTTCTAAATTCGTGAGTTTTCATATCGAATCATCTCTTCTCTGAAGTTCGTTTCGCTGACTCTATGATCTCGACGTCACTAAAAGCCCTCCCGCTATTGTCGCTTATAGACCAGACGGGAGTTCTTTGGGCTTATACCTCAGCAAGGAGCTGAACAGATGGGGCATGTACATCCTCACCGCCGACTGCACGAAAGCGATCGTGAATCCCCAACTGTCTTCGGGTGCTTTGACGAATCCGGCGAGTTCGTTTTGGATATGGGCGTTCTTCTTCGACTAAACTAGCTGGCTCCCTATAGGCCCAACCCGCCGGGTATTTGAATATCGGACTTCTGTCGGACGCAGTGCCTGACGGGACTTTCGATCTCGGCACCTGGTCCAACGATCGTGCAATAATGGTCGGAGTGGGTTCTAGTAGGTTTCATTTCTAGCTTTGGATCACTCTCCGTGGTCAATCTTCAACGGAACGCTCACCAGTGTTCTTGCGTTTTCCTTCTTCTCCTCTCGACAATAAGCTCCAAATGGATCGCCGCCAGTAATGAGCTTTGCTAATACATTCGAGTGGGGGTGGTCTTCCCGCCCCATTGAGAGCAACGTTTGGTACGTGGAGCCTAGATCGACATGACAGTCGTAGAGTTGGGTTCAAGTGGATAGCATTGGAGCTCAGTACTTCGTCCCTCGATAGGTCGCTGGGTGCGAATAACGAACTTATCCCAACCTGGGTCAACCCGAATAGAGAGCCGGTCCCCATGGAAATTGGAGTTTACGGCAATAATGAATGGATCTTCACAACTGGAAGCTATTCGTCATTTTTCGATAATAGCAAATTGTTTAATCCAGACAACGAAACCTGGGAAGATCCTCCCTATAATCAAATCGTGAGTCAAAATCGGAAAACAAGTGGTCGCGGTGTATTACGATTGTGATGGTTGCTGACCTCGGGGATTTACGTAGCGGCTCTTCATCACAGATCAGTATACCTGCCCTTAGATATATTCCTTGTTTTTCTGACTCGCTGTTAGTACATCTCGTGAGGTTGGCCTGTAGCCCCGTACTGGAATGCAGCTGGCAAGATTCTACTCCATGTGTGTCGAGCTCGAGTGCCAAGACTAAGTACTTGCTGAAGATAGATTTGCACCAGCGCTCAGCTGGGCAAAGTTCCAAGTCGGTGAGTGTGTGTGCCTGGGAAGAGGGAGCCAATGCTTGGTGTTGGCGGAAAAGCGGGCTTGGCGTTGCATGCGAAAATTGTGTCGGGGTGGAGGTGGCTTATCCCGCTTTTGTAACATACGTTCGTGAAATTTCAAAAGAGCGACGACGTTTTGCCCATCCGCAGTCATGCCTCGGGATGCCAAGGCGTGCGGGGGGTATATATGGTGTGCTGAGGTTGCTGAGACGAAGCCAAGTGAGTTGCTAGAAGGGGGGTCCGGACCGAAGACCCAATGCAGTATCGAGAAGACGACGGTCGGACGAGAGGCCCCGAAGGCGATGACGTCGTCACTTGCGTATGTTGTGAACCCTGACAGTCCGTTCGACGACGTCGGGGACAGCGGCGAGAGCAGATAACGCAACCTCAAGCGGTACACGTGGGCTTATCGGATAGAAGGGTAGCACCGACTGTTTTCTTGACCTGCCCACCTTAGCGACATCTTTAAAATCGAAAATATCTCCAAGAGGGGTGTGCATCTGGTTCCCAAAGAAAATCGTGTGGCTCGTTTTGACGAGATTTGGCGCTGGTTTGCGACTTCGGTCAGTCTGAACGACATTCTTTAGTATCCAATACCTATGCACTGACCCCTTTTGACCTCCAACGTAAATTTGCTGACCAATTGACCTTACGAGCTGACCCTTTTTGACCCCATTTGACTGACCCATTTTGACCCCATTTGACTGACCCATTTTGAATTGACCCAGACAACACTGCACAGAGCATCGACCTTCCCTCTCCTGTTGTTGATGTCGGTATAGGTTCCCAAAGCCTCTTGGTAGCACACAATGTCCTCACTGTATTCACTGCGACTCCTGTGTATTCAACGAGACACCTCAGAATGTCGGCTACCACTGCGCGTACTAGAACTCAATGGCATTGCTGTATCTGCTTCAAAGCCGACTCACATTGGCAAGGCTCCAAAATACGTCGGCTATTCCTTTCCTGTCGCTGATGTCACTAAAGATTGATAATGCCTCTTTGTAGAGTTCAGTGGCATCGAAAGCGATCTGACGCGTTCAGGTATCAATATTCGGTCACCACACAACTTCACTCTCATACACTCAAACTATCATGTAGAGTGATCATGACGATGTATGTTTCCGCGACTCTGAGCCATCTGACCCACATCATCAGCTTTGCTCTGCCTCTGGCCAGTAGTCGGTCGGGGAAATGGCGCCTCCGCGTGCTGCTACGATCGAATTTGTTCGGCGGAGCTCGGAGATAGGATTGGTAAACGAGTCTGCCTCTGGGAGCAGACTGTTGCCGCCTTCGGAAAAGCCAATCTTCCGCCAAGGTACCATCAGCAGCCGCACGGTTACTTCGGGCAACCCTCAATAGTACGGTAACGGCTACACCACGATGGGGCCCAGTATTCCCGCGGCAAGGCACCTTCTGTTCGCGGAAACACCGACTACGTCCCTACTCAGGAACTCACGGAAGCCGGGGCGCACTAGATGAAGGGCAAGTGATAGTCGGTTTATCTCCCTTCTTCTCGCCTTCCGCAGAGTTGCTCGCCTCCATTACATCACCGAGTGCACTACACGGTCCTCTTTTTCTGGACGTTGGAGCGGTATGCCGCCGGTGCCCTTATATTCCCACAGTTGTCGTAGATAGTTCTACATTCGTTCCCCGTCTGCTATTCGGGCGAGCCCGCTATAGACCGACCCCCGGGCTATCCAACGTCCACGCTTTTCATCATTTTGCACTAGTCGAAGGAGAGAAACCAGAATGGGACACTCGTTACGCAAGTCACTCCTTTGTTATTTCACATTTATGAGGTCTGTCGTCGTTCTCATCAACACCAGACTTAAACCCACGCGCGAGGCATAGGTTGTCGGGAAGACAACCAGCTGCTATTCCGTCCGCAGGCTGTTGCACCCATCGCAGTAAGCAATGCAGCGGGAAAGAGAGTAACGAATGCGATGCAATTCACGAAAGGTTTGCCTCCCTTGCCTCCGAGGAAGCCATGTATGTTTGGTTCTCTTGCGTTTGTGCTGTTCAGGACATAACAGGTTTTCTTAACACCGCGGCGTCAACTTATGAATGACAGATAGAGGCTCCCAATCAGACTCAGCTCATAAGGCTCGGAGCTCACCGATGTCAGTTTTGTGATCAATGTACGCAAAATCGAACATTCAATGTATTCAGGTACTGAATTGTACATTGAGAGTAGCATGTGGTATGTGAGGGCCAGATCAGCATGTTGATAACTGGACTTCAATATTCATGGTCCTATAGGTCGCTAGGTGCGAATAAAGAACTGATCCCGACCTGGATCAATCCAAATGGAGATGCGGTTCTGGTGGAAATTGGATATCTTCCTGATTTGGACAATTCGATCATTATAACTGGTAGCCTTTCGATTCAATGCCAAGGCTAACTCTGGCAAAGCTGTTCCAATTGTGAGTGAGAAGGATATAAGCTGGATGGTCGGGTTTCGAGCACTAACATAGTAATGTTTTCGAAGCACTTTTAACTTAATGAACGTGGCTGCTCGCACTGAGACAAGACTTCCCCTACTCCCTGCTAGTATGCCTCACAGTTTCGAAGTACTTACACGTATCCCAGTACTAGAATTTATCCGACGAGATTCTGCTTTTGCACATATATCAGCGTTGGAGGCTCGATTAGGCACACCCTGAAGCAACTCACTCATCGTTCCGCCTCTGCATCGTATGGATCATTTTAGAAGTCAATGAGTGTTCTCCAAGTCGTCGGTATAGTAACCCGCTCGAGATACATCGTGCTGAGGAGAAAGTCAACGCTTAGCATGGTGGGGAGGTGAAGGAACGGGCCGCTTATCCTTCTGTTCTCAGCGCTGGAAGAATTTGACACTCCCTGATAGGTGCGGCTACGAGGGACATAGCTGGAAGAGGACAGGAAATTGTTTGAGACTACCGAGTCGATCACGCGCCTCGGAAATTTTGAGCGTAGGAGGTCTTCTTAGCGAGCAGGTCCCATCTGCGTCCACAAGTGGAGAGAGCTCTTTCGCCTGTTGTGGTTCTATACTTGCTCCCAGGCCGCTTCTCGCGAAGTTGCCCGCCGATGAGCACCAAAACGATATCCCGCTTTAACTTCGCCTTTCGCTCGTGTCATTTGATTATATCCAAGGTCTCGGCCATTACACTCAACTCGAAATTTTTAGCATTTTCAAGACCGGCTCGTCTTTCACAAAAGTCCGGAATGGCCTTATAGTAGACCCTAAAGAATGAAATTTGAACTAGATCACTTCTTGGCGGTCGGATATCCATGCTAAGGGTCATAAGACTATTTCACTAAAGCCGGCAAAACTGGATCCTGCGGAACTATGGGGTGCGCTTTGATAATCATGGGGAAAGGATAATTAGATTTAGAGGACACGGTGAGTTTCAACTTCCACGCCGCTTTCTGAAACCCTCATTTCCCAACCCGTCAAGCGCCAGGGAGTAATCTGCGAGAATAGGGCATACCACGGCTGTCACCTTCTACTCGGCGGAGTACTGAGGCCACCTCTCGCTCCATTGGCTAATGGAAGCCCACGCGCGGGAGATGCAATCGTGGGCCTCCAGATTGTTTGGTCTTCTCATGGGCTCCTCGTCCACCCAAATCCCGTCTTTGTGCGAGCGGCTAATCCCGTGCGCGCTCCCGTTGCAGTTCGAATACCAAGTGTTATGAGGCATAAATGGCAACCATGTTGATAAGAGCAATAAAGAAGAATCGAACAACCGCCCAAGGTACTAATGTATACGGATTTCGGTGTGTCGCGTTTCATAACGAATCCCATGGCGCTTCCACATGGTCCCATCGGACCGGCGGGCGGCCTTTCAGGCACGACACACCCTTGAAGTTTTTCGCTTTCGGAGCATTCCCATGAGGCTGAATGACGATAGAATAAAAGGCGGTGCTCGGTCGGGCTTTGGATCCTTCAGAACCCAGATTCGTTCTTTCCCCCCCTCCCTCACACCTGCTACTCGCACTCCATCCACTCCTTCGACTGATTTCTAAACACTTAACTATGGTACACTCGTTAATCAAGTCACTCTTTTTATATTCAGTTCTCGCGACCTCTGCAGCCCTTGCCGCACCCGCGCAGACCAAGCACCTCCCACCAGGCGTTATTCCTCGGGACCATCTAGAGTTACCTCACCCGTCGACTGATGAGCTTACAGCACCCGCGGCGGCTGCCATCAAGGAGCGTTCATCAGAACAAGGTCTCGGGGTCAAGAGGGTTACAAATGCGATGAGAATCGCGAACGGTTTGCCGCCTTTGGCCCCAAGAAAATTATGTGAGCTTTCGTTCTCGACGCAAATAGGACTAACATATTTACCGCTGTCATGGAATCGATTTTTGTGACTATAGATAGCGGCTCCCGAGCGGGTTCGGCCCATAAGGCTCGGAGCTCGCCGGCGCTGCCCGTTGGGTGAGTTTTACATGTCGAGTCGTCTCTTCTCTGACATTCATTCCGCTGACCCTAAAAATCCGGGTGCAAATGAAAGCGTGCCCGCCGTTCTGATTTATGGACTAGGTGGTCGTACCGGTCAACCTTTGGGCTACCTCGGCAAAGGTCTCAACTACGCGTTTGGCAGTTACACCTTTACCACGGACTGCAAAGACGCGATGGCAAATGCCCAACTGTCCTCGGGTGATTTGACCATCCCTGTGAGTTCGTTTTGGGCAAGGGGCGTTCTTGAACTAAGCCAGCCGAGTCCCTATAGGCGCAATCCGGCTCGTATCCGAATGTTGGAATTATCCTGCCCTATACACCAGTTCTGGATCCCGTCACTAATCCCGGCTATTATGGGGCTATAGGGGGAACGGCTACGAGTAAGCTTTGTCTTTACACTTGTGTTTCCGTGATCAATCTTCATTGGAGGGCTCACCGCTGTCCTCGCCTTTACCTCTTCTTCTTGTCACCGAAATAGCTCCTAATGGATCGCCCCCTGTGACAAGCAGAGAATCATCATACAGCGACTTCTCCATAGAGGGCGACCCCACCTTCATCGAGAGCAACGTTTGGTACGTGGGAGCTAGGTCGACATGATACCCGGCTTAGCTTTCGGCTAAGGTCGATGGCCCGGAAGCTGAGGATCTTCGTCCCTCGATAGGTCACTGGGTGAGAATAACGAGCTTATACCGACCTGGATCAACCCGAATGGAGATGCGGTCCGCATGGAAATCGTATATGTCCCCGATCGGGGTAATCCACTCTTGATTACCCGAAGCGCCTCGGCATTAAGCGATATCTACAAGAAATCGTATGGTTCTACCTCAGCTACGTTCGTTCCTATTGTGAGTCAAAGATCAAAAGCGAGCTGGGCGGCGGTGTGTTGTGTTTGTGGTGAATGCTGACCTCGGGGATTTGCGTAGCGGTTCTTCATCGAAGATCAGTTCACCTGCCCTTAGCTATATTCCTTTTTTTTCGGACTCGCTGTTAGTACATCTCGTGAGGTTGACCTGTAGACCCGTACTGGAATGCAGCTGGCAAGATTCTACTCCATGTGTGTCAGGCTCGAGTCCCAGGACCCAGTACGCGCTGAACATAGATTTGCACTTGTGCTAAGATTAGCGACGTCGCAAGTCGGACTAGTGATTGAACTATGCCGGTGTGTGCTTTGGGAGACGTGTGCCTGGGAAGGGGGAGACAATGCTTGATGTTGGCGGAAAAGCGGGCTTGGCGTTGCATGCGAAAATTGTGTCGGGGTGGAGGTGGCTTATCCCGCTTTTGTACATACGTTCGTGAAATTTCAAAAGAGCGACGACGTTTTGCCCATCCGCAGTCATGCCTCGGTATGCCAAGGCGTGCGGGGGGTATATATGGTGTGCTGAGAATTGCTGAGGAAGAAGCCAAGTGTTGTCCTATTAGAGTTGCTGAATGGGGGTCCGGACCGAAGAGCCAATGCCGTATTAAGAAGACGACGGTCGGACGGGAGGCCCCGAAGGCGATGACGTCGTCACTTGCGTATGTTGTGAACCCTGAACAGTCCGTTCGACGACGTCGGGTACAGCGGCGAGAGCAGATAACGCAACCTCAAGCGGTCCATGTGGGCTTATCGGATAGAAGTGTGGCATTCTGAGGAATAGAGTAATCCGATCGAAGGCGGCAGAGTGGGCGTCTGGGTGATAGCCGCCGCCGTTAAGCACTGCCTTGGCATTCCTGGGCGGGGTTACGTCATCCGGGCATAACGGGGTGAGAGACCGAACGCCTTTAGACGGGCACGCAGGATTTCACCCCTCCCCCCCCTTCTTCAGCTGTTTCAGCGCGCTTGCACTGCCCAATTCCACTCCATTCCATAATACCAGATACCCAACCCGCGCAACCAAGCACAGCTCTCTCAGCGCCAACGCGGTATACCAAGCACTGGTTATCCCGTCTCCATCCCGCCATATCAAGCCACTCCGACCCGTCGTCATCTTCCTTTCCCTCCTCGACCTCCCCTCTTCCTCCCAATCTTATCCGTGCCATCAACTCCGCGGTCCTCAAGTCATCCTTATAGAACACCCTCCAAAAGGTCTCTCGTAGTGCGCATCAACACGTACTTGCCATCCCATCCACGATGTCAAGCTATAACGAACACGGTC
>WSTY01000458.1:1873-15452 GCA_019633465.1 Tulasnella sp. 417 | reverse complement strand
GGCGACCCGTCAAGGAGGACCCGACCCAGAAGTGGACAGCAATGGATATCCTGACGGCTTACGCGAATGCTAAAGGGTGGCTGACGGCAAAAGCGGGACGCCCAGACGTCAATCGGGCCGGTAATCATAGTAAGTTCAATTCAAGTTCGACACTCCGGGGTATCTGGCGCGAAAATAGATCTATTAGGGGGCTGAATGTACCTTCCTTTCGAACAGTTCTTCGATTACTAGCGGACGGTAAAGTGCTTTGGGCTTTCGAACCACCCTTATCACCAGACAGTGTGACATTGCCAAGTCAAGACACGAGTGACGGACGGGGAATTTGGGTCACCGATGTCAGTGGAAAGGATCGCCCGACTTCCACCGGCGATGTCGAGAGCGAAGACGAAGAAGACGAGTCGGGTGATAGTCAGTTGGAAGACGAAGAGTATGAAGGAAGCGGAGATGAAGACAAAGAGGGAGAAGACCACGAGGCAGACGAAGAGGATACGGAGGCCAGCGACAAAGATCACCCGAGCCAAGGTCAAACTCTACGCATAGGAGGAAAGTTCGGAGCGCTATACCTCGAAGAAGATGATTCCGACTCGCAAGCTTAAGGGAAACATCGGGCACGTATGAAGGTTTTCGTGATTTCTCATGAGACATTGATACTTTGCACCTTCCGTGAGCCTGACTTTGTCTGTCGACCGAGCCGGGCGGGCCCCGACGTTAATCCGGAGCAATGACATTTGATTGAACTGCCTCACCCTAACTCCAAATAGCTTGTAATCTTTGAAACCTAGTACCTAGTAGGAGCAGCCAACGAAAAATGAAAATGTCTCGTGATTGACACCGGAGGACCCGGCAAGGCATATAATTGGGTGGTTGCGTGGGGTAGAGTGGAGGTAGAGGCGCGAGGAACGGATCCGACGTGCGTGGGGCGCGAGACGGATGTCCCGGCGGAATGGTCAAAAGGGGACTCGGAGCGGACTACCGATTCGGTAAAATCTAAAACCTAACAGATCTCCGGCAGTCATTCCTTTTCACTTCTCGCGTGTACCAAGCCCCGGTTCATCCGACCTATAAGTACTCGGCGTATATCCCAGGACCATCGCAGTCTTGACCGTCTTCTTCTCTCTCCGTCTCGTTCCTCTCCTCCTAAGACACACTCAAACCGCTTACGAACATCTACTTACTATGGCCACCATCGCGTTGAAGTCTGGTGCAAAGGTTAGTGGGTTGGGTGATCCCTGACAGTGTCATCTAGCTCGATCGGGCGGAAATGAGTTGTTGTTGCTCACCTTGATGTCGATCTCCCCGCGCGTCGCGGATGCAGATGCCACTTGTTGGGTACGTATCTGTAGAGCTACGGGGGCGCGCTCAGGTCTTGACGATGCCATCGCATATAGCTTTGGCTTGTGGAAGGTTCCCAAGGACAGCTGTGCCGACACCGTCTACACCGCCCTCAAGACTGGCTACCGACTCCTCGACGGGGCATGCGACTACGGAAATGAGAAGGAAGCCGGAGAGGGCTTGAAGCGCGCAATTGCCGATGGTATCGTCAAGAGGGAGGAAGTCTGTGAGTGACGGGTTCGGCTTGTTGACTTGGAACTAAGGCTAACCCAACCCCTGCGCAGTCATCACCACCAAGGCAAGAATCACGTTAGACGCGACGGAAATGCAGCACTAATCGATCAATTACAGTTGTGGAATACTTTCCATAAGCGCGAACACGTCCACGCTGCTGTCAAAAAGCAGCTCGCCGACTGGGGTGTTGATTACTTCGATCTCTAGTGAGCAAATACGCTGCGGGGAGTTTCCCTATTGGTGTTAATCATTTACCCCGGATAATTTAGCTTGATCCACTTCCCAGTCTCTCTTGCATACGTCGACCCGGCACACCGGTACCCACCCGAGTGGTTCGGTGACGACGGAAAGGTCTACCTCCGTGAGTCGTTGGCCCTTGGCCGTTGCGGAAGACAAACACGCTGAACGACGCCACCGCTGCAGAGAACACCCCAATTCAGGAGACCTGGGAAGCTATGGAGGAAGTGCTCGATGCTGGACTTGCTAAGGACATTGGCGTCAGGTCCGTTAGTTTCTTTGAGATACAAGAGGAGCAACAAGGGCTGATGTTTCGTTCTGCAGCAACTTCAACGGTTCGCTCATCTGCGACCTCCTCCGCTACGCCAAGAGGCCCGTCTCGGCTCTCCAAGTTGAACATCACCCATACCTTACCCAGGATCCACTCATCAAATTCGCCCAGAGCCAGGGGATTGCTGTCACCGGCTATTCGTCGTTGGGCCCTGCCGGTTGGCTCGAGATCGGCATGCACCACAAGGTCCCAAGTTTGTTCGAGACAGAGCCCATCACCTCCATCGCCCAAGCAGTCGGAAAGAGTGAGTCTAGCCTGCCGAACTATATCAAGTGCACGAACTGATCGGCTTATTTGTCGAAAAGGTCCCGCACAGGTGCTGCTCAGATGGGCCACTCAGCGCAATGTTGCCATAGTCCCCAAGTCCAACAGCACAGAGCGCGCGGCTGAAAACCTCGCCTCCTCCGGGTTCGACCTCACTCAGGAACAGCTTGAACAGATCAGCGCGTTGAACCAAAACATCCGACTTAACAACCCCGGCGAGGGCATTGACCAGCGGCTGTCCATCTTCGCGTAAAACTACAACGAAATTTAGTCGCCTTGTATTCTTTTGCCACGTTGTTTTTTGAAATTTAATCCTCCCTTGGGCGTTCTAACTCGGCTTGTTTTGCCCGACACGTGCTTCTCGCTCGTCATTTCGCGGTAATGATCGGGTAAGGTATGGTGTTCGGCATGAAACGCCACAATCGTGGGAAGAGGCCCTCCAGCCCTTTATCTCACCACAGCCTGGGCCTTGTTCTATCCTCAACCACATTCTCCTCTGCGCACGTTGCTGCCGGCGGTCAGCCATGCCTGTCAGCTTCAAGTTTGTTCTCCCGCAGGAGGGAGTCACTCGTAAAGTCACATTCACGTCCAAACCCAAATGGCACGAAATCGCAACCAAGGTCGAATCGCTGTTCAGAGGCTATAGCATAGCTGCCAACGAGGTTGCCGTGTCGTACATCGACAGCGACAACGACTCTATCACCATCAGCACCGGCGAAGAACTACGAGATTTCTATGAACAAGAAGCCAAGGCTCTTGCCAGTGGGGCAATCTTCAAGTTTTTCGTCAAGAGACTGCCGCGCCCTGGTGCTGGAAGCAGGAATAGGCTGAGCGACATAATCCCGCAGGTCGACGAGGACCCCATGGGACCCAACTCTCCAGACTCTGGTATGTTGGGAGGCCATGGATGGGACGAAGTCGAACACGACTCGCTACCGGACACGCCGATGGGCATCCCTGTCTACCCAGCACCTGGGGGAATAGGTATCCAACCTCTCATGCACAGCATGGTACGTACACACTCGGTCACATCTTGCGTCACTGGGTGTTGTAGCTAACTTTCCACTTCCGCTGACGTACAGTTCAATTATATTCCTTCCGAGCCGAACCGTGGTCGCGCAAGTCCCGCTATCAGTGAAGCACGAATCGAGGAAGTCCCGTCGAGAACAGGGTCAGCAGGCATCGAGGAACCACTAGGTCGGGCAAGTCGAGCCTACTCTCCATCGCCAATTCCGACTCGAGTACCCCCCAGCAAGGCTAAGAAGGGCAAGGAGAAGGTGGCCGAGAAACTTCCCGAAAAACTACCCGACAAGCTCCCTGAGAGGAAGGATCGCGACCGGGGCAAGCCCAAAGGAAAGAACGCCCCAATTGTCATCGACCTCCCGAGAGACGGCAATCGCCCCTTTAGTCTTAACACCCCCGACTCTCCTCCCACCCCCCAGAGATCTATACCCCAGGTGCCCTTCAGCAGACGGGAGACCGGTCCGACAGTCGTTGATACTCCCACGTCTGATGAGGAATTCGACGTACCTTCGCCACCTTCCCCGAAGCCCACTCGTCATCGTCGTCAGTCGGCACCGTCGGCACCGCCGTCGATATACAATGATATCGCGGAAGTCATGTCAAAGCTCAGTGTTGTGATGATGCGCGCCTCAGATGGGACGTACGTCCGCAACCAGCATGGCGTGGTTGATCCCGCTTCCGCAGAGGCTGCAATGGAATCTGCACGAGCCGCGATAGAGGATACTGCCAAAGCCGTCGGATCCTCCTTGAACTCGGTTCTATCGCAACTCAGCGCGCACATTCCTCAACAACGGCAGACTCGGAATAAGAAATCGGAAATGCCGTTCTTTGGTTCGGCTCCTAGCCAACCTAGACACCGCGAGCCGCCTCAACCTCAACCCCAACCTCAACCGCAGCCTCGGCCAAATTCATTCTACGCCTACGATCCATCCGGTAGGGATGCCAATCGTCCGCCGTACGCCCCTCCACCGCAAATGGTGCCTCCTCCAGTCCATATGGCGCCTCCTCCAGTCCAAATGCACTCCAGGCCCAATGAGAGCGCCCCGCCGCCATTTGTTCCATACGGGGCTTTCCAACAACCAGTCGTCGTCCCTGCTCCCGGACCTCCTCCTGTTGGTTCCTTCTTTGGTGGACCTCCTCCGAACATTCAGCGGTCAACCAGCACGCGGCCCCAGTACGATCAACCCGTCTTTGGAGGGTACCCGGCCCCGCAGGGACCTCTTCCCCAGACACGCCCAACCTTCGATCCTCAAGCTGCGGAACAACAACCTCACCGTGGTGTTGCCAATAGTCCTTCACCTTTCCGGGCGTCAGCGAACCTCCCGTCTAGTGCGGAGAAAGAGAGGTTAGAAGCGGCCAAACAGTTGTATAAGATGGAAAAGGCTACCTTCCGCGCCCAGCGTGAAGCAGAGAGGCGGGAACGAGAGGAAAGGAGAGCTCTTCGTCAGAAGGGGTATGTAGATACTGAACCCGAATCGTCATATCCCGAACATTTTATGTAACAATCACCCCAATACAGGAACCCTGAGTATGGATATTTGGCCCACTCCCTCGAAGCGGTGTTTGCCGCGCATCAAGCTCAAGAAATGCAACAACGTGATAGCGAAGAGGAAGAGGAGGAAGAGATTATTGAACCCCCAAGGCCTGTCCGGCCCGCCGAGGTGCCCAGTTTCTTTGAGCCCCCAACATCAGGTCGACCGGACCCACCCAGCTCTTCGGAAGATGAAGGTCCCATCCATGTCTTCCCCGCCGAGTCATCAAAGCCGTCTAAACACCGTGGCCCGTATCACGAGCGCTCTGAGAGACTGATGGACAAACTAGACGCTGTAAGCTACGGTCCGACCTTGGTAAACTGCTAGTACTCACGTCCACCGACGGGATAGATGGGCTTCTCTGCTAGCGCACACCCTTCGGTTCCACAGGTCGTTAAGGAAGAGTCCAAGAAGAACCTTAGTATGCCGGATGAAGAGATGGTTCAAAGAATCATTGAACGCGTACTTGAGACTGAAGAGCCGTCCACACCTGCACCCCAAGGAGGTCCTTCCAAAGGAGCTTCCAATAAGACGACTGGGCAGGGAAAGCGCAGAGGGGGCAAGAAATAATTTCTTGGCGGAGATATCAAGGTGTCTCCTACTGACCCCGACCCAGTCTTGCAAACTTGTATCTCTTGAATTTATTGCATCCTCTGCTATTAACCGCTTGGAGGGATTCTGGAGGATGCGTGATTTCTGGCTCTAGAGGGGCCTAGAGGTATGCGATTCAAGCAAGAATGGAATGGGTGAACGACTATGGATGGAGGCAAGAGTTCGAAAGCCGGCGCGAAGAGAGTTGGGAATAACTAGAAAGAGGTGAAGCAAGGGACGCCATTTTGGTGGATAGCGTTGAGCCCGAGGAGGTTGCGAAGGCTCTTATGCCGTTTAGTGGAGCCATCTTCTTCCAGAAGGAAGATACTGTTCTTCTCGTCGTTGGACTTGCCGTGAAGAGGTCCGCAGTACTGTGACCCCTTCGTTACGGAAGGCTCGCTGTTGTCGGCGCCTGCTTCGAAGTTCATTGCCCAGCGGTCGATTTCGTCTTCTGGCGCTGTGCGCTAGGCCCAAGGGCGCCTCAAGGGCGCCAATGAACCATCTACCAATCAGGAAACTCCTGACCCGGGTTCTCTCCAAGCACAGCTCCTCCGCCGGCCCAGCCGAGAGAACAATCAAGGGCAAGGGTAACGCTTTTTGTCGACCTGCAAAGAGTGGATAAAGGACCTGAAAGCCCATCGCAGTCCTGCCCAACCCCTCTCTCTCCGTCTCGTTCCTCTCCTTCTAAGACATACTGAATTATTTACGAGTTTCAAGTCATTATGAGTACTATCACGCTGAAGTCAGGTGCAAAGGTTAGTGGCTGGGTGACCGCATCTAGCTCGATCGAGCGGAAATGAGTTGTGTTGCTTTCCCTGATGGCGATCGCCCGGGGGGTTCCCGTGTGCAGATGCCAATTGTTGGGTACATATCCGTAGAGACATGGATTGCGCGCTTGTATTGATAGAGCCGTCTTATCTAGCTTTAGGCTGTGGAAAGTTTCCAAGGACACCTGTGCCGACAACGTCTACGCCGCTCTCAAGGCTGGCTACCGACTCCTCGACGGCGCGTGCGACGACGGAAACGAGAAGGAAGCGGGAGAAGGCTTGAAACGCGCAATTGCCGATGGTATTGTCAAGAGGGAGGAAGTTTGTGAGTGATGGGCTGGGCGTGTTGACTTGTAATCAGAGCTAACCTCTTTTCTATGCAGTCGTCACCTCAAAGGCAGGATGCGGATTAGATACGACGGAGATGCGACACTGACCCACCGATGATAGTTGTGGAATACGTTCCACAAACCTGAACACGTCAAGGTTGCTGTCAGAAGGCAGCTCTCTGGCTGGGGTCTTGATTACTTTGATCTCTAGTAAACAAATAAGGCGCCGGGGGGGTTTTCTCGACTAATACTAATAAAATCCACGGATTCTCTTCCTTAGCTTGATCCACTTCCCCATATATCTTCAATATGTAGACCCGGAGCACCGGTAGCCACCCGGGTGGAGCGGTGACGACGGAAAAACAGTTTATCTCGGTGAGCTGTTCACGCCGGCCTCATAGGAGACGCATGCGCAGAGCCGATGAGATCATCGTAGAAAAGATCCCAATTCAACAGACCTGGGAGGCTATGGAAGAAATAGTCGATGAAGGGCTTGCTAAGGATATTGGTCTCAGGTATGATGGCCTATTGAGATATACTGGTGGAGAGAAAGGGGCTGATCTGTCGTTGTCCTTCAGCAACTTCAACGGCGCTCTACTTTCTGACGTCCTCCGCTATGCTACGAAGCCCGTCTCAGTTCTCCAAATTGAACATCACCCTTACCTGACCCAAGATAAACTCATCAATTCGGTCAAGAGCGAAGGAATTGCTATTACGGCCTATTCCTCGTTCGGCCCTGCTAGCTGGGTTGAGTTTGAGCACCAGAATGTGCCCGACTTACTCAATCATGACACAATCAGAAACATTTCCGAAGCGACTGGAAAGAGTAAGTGTGCTCCGCTAAATGGAATCGAAGGCCCCATACTAATCTCCTTGTCTGTCGAACAGCTCCTCCACAAGTGCTTCTGAGATGGGCCACCCAGCGTGGCATAGCCGTCATCGCGAAAAGCATCAATGAAAATCGCCTTCTTGAATATTTACAGTCCAGCGATTTTTATTTGACTCAGGAGCAGATTGACCGGATTAGTGCCTTGGACATCAACTTGCGCTTCTACGACCCTTACGACATAGACTCTCGACTGTTCATCTTCGCGTAAACCAAACCGATTTTAGTCTTGTAGTTGCGACGTTTTATTAAAATAATCATCTCGGAGCGTTGGATCTTAGTCGTTTTTGTTTTGTCTGATACGTGCTCTTTTTCCATGGTTTCGGGGGACTTGGAAGGTGGTCGGATGGGTCCTTTCTCTCACCACAGGCTGGGTCCTGCCCACTCCTCAACCACATCATCCTCTTTACACGTTGAGTGCAACGTTCAACCATGTTTACTACCTTCAAGTTTTTCATCCTATCGGGGGACGTCGCTTGCGAACTGGCCAAACCCAAATGGCGCAAAATCGCAGCCAAGATCGAATCGCTATCCAGCGGCTATAAGCTAACTGCACACAAGAGGAGGGGGGAAGGTAGAACCTATCCAACTCGCCGACATGCCCAGTTTCTTTGAGTCCAAAGTCTGGTTATTTCGAACCACCCCGCCTCTTTCGTAGACGACTGTCGCGTTTACGTCTTTCTCGCAGAGCTCCCTACATCAGGGCCGTCTCAGCGACGTGGCCCAAATCAAGAGTGATCTGAAAGACTGATCAGAAAACCGAACGCCGTGAGCTGTGTGGTCATCACGTTGTACTCTGCCAGCACTCACATACGCCAACGGAACAGACGGGCTTTTCTATTAACGCGCACCCCGTCCTTCAAGGGTCTCCGGGCAAAATTCCAGTGGAATATTACCGTGCCGGGTGAGATGGAGAGAATATTCAAGTTAACCGGTACCCAAGACTGAAGACTCGTCCACTCGTGTACCCCAATGAGGACCTTCCAGAGTAAGCTCACAATAGGATCCCCGGTCCCGAATAAGAGCTCAAGGGTAGGAGGTAACTCGATGGGGCTTGTATCAACGCGTCTCCTGCTTACCCCGATCCCGTTTATAAATTTGATCTCCTGAATCTATCGCATCCTATGCTTTAAAGGATTTTTAACCCATCGAGGTGTGCGAGGATGGTATTTAATTGATTGTCTTGTCATACGTGTGCCTAAGGTATGCGGTCCTAGCAGTACTATATGAATGGAGGCGAGGGTTCTAAAGACAGCGTGAAGAAAGTTGAGAACAGCTCGATAAAAGTGAAGAAGGAAACTAGAACGAAATGCAATCTGAGTAGAAACCAAGCAAATACAATGTCAACAGATATGGGGATATTCGTATCAATCATGGACGGCGCCGCTCAGGGCGACCGTTTTTGGTCGATAACTTCGAAGGAAGGAGGTTGCGAAAGCTCTTCCGCCGTTTTGTGGAACCACCTTCCTCCAGAGGGAACGCGCCATTCTCCTCGTCGCTGGAGTTGTAAGGATGCGGTGACGAGGTTCGCGGGACTGTTACCCCTTCGGGACCGGGGGACTCGCTATCATCGGAGTCTGCCTCGAAGTTCATTGCCAAATGATCCATCGTGTTTTGCGGGGAGGAGAATAACTGGGCGAAAGGTCCAGGAGTGCCAGGAATACCAAATGAACTCTCCTGCCAATCAGAAAAGGGTGCCTCCTGACCCAGACTCTCTCCGATAACGGTTTCCCCGGTCGACCGACCTAGAGAACGGTTAAGGATAAGGGCCACGCGTTCTTCCACATTGGACGCGACTGGAGGAGGTGTTTCGTCGGCTTGGAAGAATTCTCCAAGGTCATGTAGAGTGTTGACGAGGTTGGCTACGGAAGCCTCATCGGGCACGAGCTCTCGGGGTGGTAAAGTGATTTCGACCCCATCTTCCAATCCCTCTTCCTCATCCTCGTCGAACATGATCACTGATATGGGTCCCATAGGCATTGACGGTTGGTACGGCGTGTAAACAGCGAGGAGGTTGTGTCTGCAGATCTCCCTGACTTCTTCTATCTTGGCAATGCACCAACCGCTCTCAGTTGGGGGGCCGAATATTTCTCCTGTGACATCCGTTGGTGTGTTTCCTGGAAGATGCATGCTCATGCGGATGACTTGTGCAACCGATGGGCCACCCGCTATTGCAAGCGGTTCGTCTAAGACGTCGAGGGCCTGCGCTGAGAGGTCGGTGTTGAGGAGCCGAAGGAGTGGCATCAAAAGGTCGGATCCATGGAGAATGAGCGGTTCCCGGGTTTCGGCATGTCCAAATATTAGCTTGAGAATGAGCATCGACTTTGCTCGAACCCATGGGATACTGTTTAGTACGAGACCAAGGAGGATGGTTATCACCTCTGTCGAGTGATGCGCCATGAAGTACTCTCGGAGACAACCGACAGCTTCCCGGAGGAAGTCTTCCTTCGTGCGGAAACGGCTTTTGGCGAAGGAAATCATGATTCTCCGAATACCGTCCCTTTGATCAGCTTCCGCCAAAATCGCCAGGTCATTCGCGAAGTCGGCAAGGTTTGGATCCAAAGGCTTCTGTTCCATGGCATGGAGGAACCAAGGAAGACTGACGGGGAACAGGTAGCGAAGGCGATCGTTTTGTGAATCAACTATTCCGCAAAACCGAAGCTTGGCAATGTTCTGGAGAGCGTGAAGAGTCTTGTCACACGTGTTCGACGATCGCAAGCCGGCAATCACCAAGCGCTGTAGGGCCAGATCGTCTCCCCGCCATTCGATAGGTTTGGCATCCTCTAGCTTTTGGACAGTGACCTCATCTTCAAGATCGATCTTCTCGAGTAGCGCGTCGAAGATTTCCACTGAAAGAAGAAATTCGGCCTCGACTGTGGTAGATAGAAAGGCTGTCGCTGCCCAGAATAGGGGGGGAACTAGGGATACGTCGTTGATAGGAGACTGAACGATGAGGCGAAGAGTGAGTAGTATCTCTCTAGCAAGTGCTTGAAACTGCTTGCTGGAATCGGATATTATATTGGAGAGTCGATGGAGGATACTGGCGACCATGTCGAGCTGCATATTCGGCATTATCGCCCGAAGGACCTGTACGGAGCGACGAGCGATGGTGGGAATCGGACATTGCGCAACCCATCGAACAGCTAGTTCACCCCAAGTTTGCCTGAGATGAGGGGAAAGGGGCTCCAGGAGGAATATGGCCTTGTTACAGAGGTCTTTGATCTTCCGCACAATCTCTTCAGAACTCGAGTTATCGGTATCGGTTACTGCCCAAAATAGCTCGCCCTTCCTCTCCTCCAGAGCTTGGATCTCCCTTTTGACCGCCACGCGTGAAGGTAAACCTTGATCCTCTGGGACTTCGTCATAACCGGGGAGCCACGACCAAAAGAGTCTGAACAGAGATGTTTGCATAATGGATTGGACGAAAGCTTGCTGATGGTCCAAATGCGTGCAGATGGCGTGAAGGAGAACCGGAAGTTGTCCTTGGTATTCCCAAGGGCGATCGATTGTCATCTCAGCGACTAGGAGGAGAGCGATTTGTCCTTTTGACAGGGACATCCTGGTTCGAGAGCTGATCACACTGTGAAGGTTGGCCGTGAACAACGTGTCGGATATGGGGGGTAGGTTCTGGGCGTCCATTGGTGGAATGTTGCTGGTGTCTCCAATGCCTTCCGCGTAGCTACATAGTTCCTCGTAGATCATTGCCCCAACATCTGTGTCGGACAAGCCAGCGAGCACATGCTGAGCATACTCCACGAGCTCGGGGCACCCCTTTATAGCGCATTGTTCGACAAGATACCTGGTCACCATACTGGCGTGATGAGAGAACGGTCGGGCGGTTACTCGCTGCCACATGGCCTGGACATCCTCGGGTTGGAGGGCTCGGAATTGCACGGTGAGCGCGAGCAAGTTGATCAAAGTGCTGTGCCCGTCGGGGGACATCACCCCGGCTTGGGTGAGCAAGGAGCAGACCCCTAACCAGGGTTGGAGGGCTCGGATCAAGGGGGCACGCTGACTGCTGGTTTGAGGCAACCTGAGGGCGCATTCTGCAACCATTGCATGGGCTTCCTCCGGGAAGGTTTCAGCCAAGCAAGCTGAGACACGATATTGCGCAATATGATTTGTGGCGAGGTCCGTGGAAAGGATCGCTGCCTCATATTTTGCGAGTGCTTTCAGATGGGCCTCCGTGCACCGAGATGCAACCTTTTCGAGGAGGTTGAACGACCGAGCTCGACGGGTCACGGAAGGGGCACAGAGATTGCTCAGGCCAAGGCAGATAGTTTGGCTCGTGGTAAATCCGTGGTTCTCGTCAGCGGTGATGACCTCTGCGACGACGTTGAAGAATTCGGTAGTCTCGGCAGGCTCCTCCGGGGAATGAAAAGCGCGTCGCAACACCTCGTCGAGCAGCGCTGCTTGCCTCACTCCTTGAGACAGCAGCTGCTGCAACGCTTTCCTGAGGACGAGAATGAGAACGAGTTGCATGATTCACCGAAACCTAATCACCTGGCGTTTTGGCGGATCCCTTCGGGAGCGTCACGGAATAAGGCGCCGATCCAATCAATTGTTGGGAGAATCTCCAAAGGCTCGTCCAACTCAGGACCTTTTGAAACCACCGGTGAACTTGAAGCCAAGTCGGGAGCAAAGAACGCGGGGCACTACTTCAACGAATTAGCAAACAGCGACGTATCATCTGACGGGTTACTTACACAAAGAGCTGTCATTGCTGCTGCAGCGGCCTTCGAGAGTTTCTGGGCGTCACTGCTTGTAGGAGATGCATGATCGTCGCTGCCCTTCATATTTGCGATGCTCGATGAACCGCTAACCATCTCGTCATAACGACGCTGTTGGGCGGGTGAAAGGCCGTACGAACACCATTGCTGGCACAGTCGAAACAGGGCCAATCGCATAGCTATTGATATCAGCTTGTCCGCGTCTGGTAGAGACGCCATCCCTAAGAAGAGCATTTCTACTAGTCCACAAAAGAACCGGCGTACACGTAGTGCGTCAATGTCAAGCGGGGTGTCGCGGTCGCTAAGGTATGTCCTCGATTCCCGTACGAATTGAACCAAGAGATTGAGGGTTGACTGGTCATCGAGGGTTTTGGTGTCTCGCGCAAAGTGGGATGTCAGCCTATAAACTTGCATAACAGCTGTATGAAGTCGATCGCTTCCAGCAGTCCGTTTGGACTTGGCACCGCTCGGAGACTTGACATCATCGTAGAGGTGGGTAGTTATTGACTGAAGGTCTTCCAAAAGCCGACGATACGCTGACTGGTGGATGCAACCTAGAGCTTGAATCACGGGGCTGCGGAAACGAGCTTCTTCTGCCATAAGGAAAGGAATCAAGTAACGGAAGAGGCCACGTGGCGTGGAGAGACGATCGCGTTGCGAGGCTGGGTCAGAGGGCATTCGACTGTGGTCCTTTGTCATTGCCTTCAGTTCGGTGGAATCCCATGCGGCTGCGCATAGGAAAATGATCCAACTCTTCCATTGTTCGAACTCCTCTTGATCGGCGACTCGGAGAACGGGCACATTTCGAGCAGGCGGAGGTGAGCGAGCGGATGATGCGACAGCGCCTTTGGCTTGGATTTGCGCCAGAGAAGAGATGACGGGATGGTAACGCAATACTGAGGCACTGATGAGATCGCGACAGTTTTGGAAGACTGCAGGTGCTTTTGGCATGCATGCTCGCACGACACAGGGAAGGATGAACCTCCAGAGTCGTCCATCTACCTCATCTGTGCTTTCGGCCATTCGGCAGATTATGGCCTGGGGCGCAGCCTCTCTCCATCGGTTGAGCTTGACGTATTCCGCGTCGCTTACAGGAAGGTTTTGGCTCGGCAATGAAACCTCGTCAAGGCCCATATCTTCGAGAAGTTCACCGAGCCTTTTTGGCCGAGAGGAGTCGCTCCCCAATGTCGAAGTGTCGGAAGATCTGATCAGGGCATGGTGTATTGTCGGTACCAGTCTCAAGACTTGGAGTGCCTTGACACGGAAGGATACGTCTGTCGACGTGAGGAGATAGAGGCCGCCCACTTCAACGTCCTGGAGTAA
>WSTY01000457.1:0-19092 GCA_019633465.1 Tulasnella sp. 417 | reverse complement strand
GAGACCAACTAACTCGAGACATTGGAATGAACAGCTGGAAATCGGCCCTTACCGATGAAAGCTCCGATCCCTCAACCACCTGCAACGGTTCCAACCCTCTTCGGTGAATAAACCCCACCAACTCAAAATAATACGAACGCCTTTCTCCATCTGCTAGAAAAACATGCTCGTCGATGATCCAGCTGCCTGAATGATATGATCCTCTAAAATAAGTATCTCTTGGTCAGAACCACCTGTATCCCTGGTTGCCCCCCCCCCATGCCTCCATGTTCTCTATTTTGGTCTTAGTTTCAGAATGTATTGATTCCCCAATTTATGAGCCCATGTACATCTCCTGTATGCTCTACCCTCTTTCTCTTAGATATTTTTGGGAAATAGATTGAATTCTGCTGTATCGGTGGGTTAGAGAGTGGGCCCGACCTCAGTCAGCTCACGCCGGGTAGTTCGGAAACCGCCCATATATAAGACTTGGTTACAATAATCCATGTATATATGCCAGGTTAGGCACGTCCTACCTCCGCTAAACCCTCCTGAAACCCAGCATCCCCTGCCGTTCGGGGAAATCCAAAGCACATCCTTCAGTCCGCGACGATACCGGCGGGTGTCATAGACGCTGTCCACTTCCTGGGCTTTACCCATGTCCGAACCTGCATATGCCGCATAAAATACTGCTCTAGCTCCGAGCTCTGACAGAATGTGCCCTTGGCGTTGACGGTGCAACGGCATAGAATATGAAGACTGATTGGTTCTTGGCGCAGGCATTCCCCCCGTTCCCCGATGCCTGCCAGACAGACGCCTTCGACGTCGTTTCCCGGCGTTCTTGCATCGGCTCGGCAGAGACAGTCCAAGACAGTCTAACCGTATAAGATGCTCATTATTTTCAGCATGAATTCGTCTCTGTGGCTCGCTCATCGACAAACCCGAACCAGGAACTCCTGAACGACATGAAAGTCTCCGCTCTTTTCACCATCGGAATCGCTTCCCTCCCTTCACTCATTAATGCCGCTGCACTTCCAGACATCGCTGCTCGTAATGAACCCCTCGCTAAACGGGGCGGAGAGATAAACTATCTTGCCAACTGCGACCGGGTCGATCGGTGGACAGGACAGTACCCTTGGTGGCCTGCGTCATACGTGGCATGGTATTCCAACGTCGATAACTCTCAAGGTGGACAGCGGCCCGATTCTCTTTCTAGCGAATATCGTGACTGGCCTGCTGGAGGTGAGTTGACCTTCAAATTGTTCTCGAGTCACGTCGTGGAATTCAACCTACATCAATATTGCATGTCGACCTGGTAGGTACCCACCTTCACTGGGAAGGACGACAGCACAACATCTATTTCCCGGACTCCGGAGTTACCGTCGAAACGCACATCGCCGCCGACGCCCAAAGCCGTGCCTTTACCGCTTATGCTGGGTGCGCATCTCGCCCTGCTGACGGGAAAACTTTCAATTGTTACAAGGTGTATATACGCCTTCTGATCTACTGCAAATATCGGGTTCTGACGGAGTGAACGAACAGGACAACGGCCGCTTGCTATTTGATTGGAATCCTCCCGTTCCAGATCAGACTACCTATGCCATCATCTGCACTGCAGTTTACTGGTGTATCTAAGCTGTCGATATTCGTGGAACTCTTGTATTTCCCCCCTCCCCTTTTCAATAAGATATAGCCACACTTCGGCGCGGGTTACCCATAACCGCATTCAGCAGGCGGTCAATGTATGCGCTTTGGGCACAATGCCAGAGATAGACTCGAACATGAAAGCTCAACCTTCAGTCTAGGTCTAAATTATTATGAGAATAGTCCCTATTCTAATCCAGGTGTTCCCGTTAATTAAACAGGCGAGTTAGCGTCGACATAGAATGTGCCTAAATACCACAGTTCCCCGTTTTTTCTCGTCTGCTTGCCTTTCGACACGCTTGTTCTTCCGTCGATAGTTAATATAAAAACTCGTATTTACCTAGCAACGGTCGTTGTCAAGCTAGCCCTCCTGTGTGGACATTATATTATAAGGTAAATCTGGCTTTTTGAGACGGAACGTCATAGGTTTGACAAATGCCGGGTCTTGTTGATTTCCTTACGCTGAGTTCAAGTGCACGTAGCCCACCGGTTCCACATTGCACATACTCTTTCCATTCGATTTAATGACCCCTGATTGATTTGTACCAAGCGAAATTAGAGCAGCAGACTGTATTCTTCACTTGACACCACACAGTGGCTGACGGATGAGGCCAACGTGAATCCTTGCTCTGTGTGGGGCACGGAATCTGC
This sequence comes from Tulasnella sp. 417, assembly GCA_019633465.1. Classification (NCBI taxonomy): domain Eukaryota; kingdom Fungi; phylum Basidiomycota; class Agaricomycetes; order Cantharellales; family Tulasnellaceae; genus Tulasnella; species Tulasnella sp. 417. Next base: position 16,818 of record WSTY01000457.1, on the reverse strand, counting down.
CCTGTGGTTGCAAGCCTGCGACGATCCTCGGCAGTCAATCATTTGAGATAAAACAATCCATCGGGCAACCAGTGAGCGTGTATTGGAGGTCTTGGAAGGTAGCACACGCCGAGGGTCGCTCTGCGATATCGTTTTTGAGGAGTTCGAACGTGTGAGCTACAAGACAAGCATCGACAGGCTGAATATTCACGCCGAATGAGGGGATGCCGAAGGATGGAAGAAGGGGGAAGGAGGTAGGTAACAAAAGGGGCGCGAAAAAGCGGAACGTGGGCGAAATAGGCGAATCAATCAACCAACGGAAGCAAAGTGAATAACGGCAGGGAGCGCGCGCCGAACATCAGCGAAATCCAACGTTACTTTGTAGCGCTATGCGGACAATATAGCTGTAAAAGTCTCATAGCAACCCCCCCCCCTGTTTATATGTAATATAGCCCCCACCAACGCTTGATAGCAAAAAATAGCTTCGGCCCTGGCTATGATAGCAGTTCTATAGCACAATGCGAGTGCTATTCTTTGAAAAGGCGGTTATTACATGGTCAAATGACGAGAAGCGGATTAGTTAAATGGGCGCCTAAATACCCACTAAATTCCGCTGACAAGACCCATAACCTGTCGAGTCGCTTATGGGAATTATCTGGGAATTGGGCGGATGAAGAGGCTCTAAATTTTTAAATGCCCCCTGGCCGTGCAAAGTTCAGGGCTCGAGATTGCAGAACTTCTTCCACTCACCGGCATTCAAAGCTCCCTTGTCAAAGATTACCAGACCTTTGCCACTTGTGCCTCGAGAAATCTAATGCTGATCCCAAGGAGACATGACTGTCGCCCAGTCTCGCCTTCGCGATAACCGCCAGATAGTCAAGGGAACTTCAATGCCCCAGTGTTTCCATTTGGGTGAGCGCATCGCAACATAGCAAGGAGATAGGTACTTCTGCCGAAGCTGAGTAAAATAGTAGACCGACCCGACCCGGTCTTCTGCCCCGGGCCCTTTGTTTGGCGATATATCGATATGGCCTACCATCTGGGGAAACGAGGGCTGCCCCAAGATCGGTTTGCAGCCCAATGGCCAAGATGACTAAAGGATAACGAACGGCCTCCTCATCCTTTAGAACGAGGCTTGGGATGAATTGTATGGCTTACGAAGTATCTAGGACGGAGCCATCGTTGGCAATGAATCGGATCGCCAACGGAGCATCTGGCCCATGACCCGCTGCCTCACACGCCACATCCAGGCTATTTTGTAAAAGTAACCAACTAATTCGACGCCCTGAATCTACCCTTCGGACGACCCAGGTTTACAAAAGAATCGGCCATGCCTAACTCGAGCACGTGAGAAAAGCTAGCAAAGTGAACTAACTACATGGAAAGACTGAGACCAAAGATTGTCCATAAAGAATCCATAACACTGATAGGGTTCTTGTTTGCATGCGAATGTTAAGCGAGTAAGATAAGATGTGCCACGATCAAACCAAACCCGAGTTGCCAGAGTGCCACATTGAGCGAGACAGCAGCGTTGCCAGAGGAGCCGGCAGAAGCCCCGGCTAGGCCGGTGGCATCAGCGGTCAAGGAACCGGAGGTACTGGTAGTGCTAGAAGATGGAGGGTCAAGGCCAGTGTAGACGGTCTATGAAAGTGGTTGCAAGCATGTCAGCAACAGGCCTGATATCTGAAACGCTTCAAAGATACATGGGCCTAAACACGCAAGCCAAATTGGGCTTACCATGGGGGCCGTGCCGGAACTCCCCACCTGCCATGATATGGACGTGCTAGAAGTGATCGTCGTTGAATTGACGGTGTTGGTGGGTTGGTCAACTAAAACGGCAATGAAGCATCAGAAGGGTCGATTATATAAGTATTGAAGAGAGGCCAAGACACAAAATAGGAGTACCAGTAAGAGTGGTGTTAGCATAGCTAGTCGCGGGCATACTTGCGGTGCGGCGGTTAGCCGTAACGTGCAAAATCGCGACGAGGGCAAGAGAGAAAAAAGTAGTTAACCGCATTCTGGTCAATGTACACTTTGAGGCGCATTAGCGATGTTATTGGAGTAGAAATTGCAAAAGAAAATATGGTGGACGTGCCTGAAGGTCAGAAAGTGGCCAGCTGTTCTTCAAGAATCGCTTGGGGGATGAGGGGCTCTGCAGGAAACCAGTATAGGGTATTTATCACTTGAGACCGCCAAGGTTCAAACGGTCAACACCTGCTGTGACATATTTCCAAGGAGGCTTGTATTGGGGGGGTGGGAGAGGAGCGTTGTTCCACTCCCTGGTTTAAGCGCCCGCCTCGTGCAGTTCGCAGATATCAACGCAGTACGAACACGGAGTTTAAAAGGCACGCCATACTTTGAGCGCTTCTTTGAGAAGGTTCTGATAATAATACCATATATTGCTATAGCATTAATCTTAAATGCCAAAACGGGAAACGGGTCCACGCAGTAAAGTTTGGACGTGCTGCACGCCGGATAGTGGGGACCAATCCGAGGTCAGCTTTGGGAAGCAAATAGTATACTAGATCAATCAAAGAGACGCAGGCTATGGTATACTCTTTGACCGCCCCATTTTGAAACAACTAGGACTGCCTGTGATCTCCCGGCGAGGAGGCTTGGTGGGATGAGATCATTGGCCGTGGGCCGGATGGGCCGGTTCAAGTGACAGCCCCATCTGAACACCTCAAATTTGAGGGATTTGGCAAAGCTAGAACCGGAAAAGAAAAAGGCAAAAAGAATAGGAAAAACAAAACCGCACATCTTGAGTACAAGTGCTGGAGTACACCCGAGAATGATGGAGTTGGAGCTGGCTTATCGAAGCCTGTGATTTCTAGGCAGGTTGCTGTGATCGGGCGGTTCGATCAGTTTATCGAAGGGTGGGACTTGGGGGCGCTCAAGCCGAAAAAAAGCTTATCCAAGTACACCTGAGGATTGGGACTTATACCGGTCATCGTGGGACCGTAATTACTGTTGGCCGTGTAGACCCGGAAGCTTGCAGCAGATAAGCTGGTGGACGGAAAGAACGCCTTACGGAGTTTGCCGAGTGACGTAGTGTGTTCGTCCTGCCCTGGCACGCCCCCCCCCCCAATGTGCTTTTCGGTCCCGCAGCCTTCCAAAACCTGGGGAAATCGATAGGGTAGATGTTTTCCTCTATTCCGTCACTTAATCTGCTCCAGTTCTACGTTGTGTTTTGGTCGGTCTGGGCAATGCCGCCTGGGGTTCTTGGTCCCAACGGAAATCCTCATTCGGAGCAAACAGGACCTCCATTAATTGAAGAGGAGCCTCTGCATCAGTGAGGCTCATCACGGAGGTTTATCAAGTACCGGGCTAACTTGAGACGCCGATTGTCTATGTCTGAGTGTTCCTTCACGAGCGTTTCGCCAAGGGTTTTCTAAGCCCCGAGCATGCCATGAAGGGATGTAGAGGGAGGGCGAAGCCACTACACACTTAGTCAGTCGTCCATGAGGCAATGTTCTGTTCACCACTCTATCTGATTTCCCAGGCGACAAAAATAGGTCAAGCGACACGACTAGGTTTCCGGAAGGCAAACGCTGACGTGAGAGGCTACTACGGCACTGCAATTGTCCTTTAAACTACGTGCTATAACATTTCTGTCTCATTCAGAGTCTCCTCAACGTTCTCTACCTATTCGTTGCTATACGGTCCCTTATTCCGATGTCAGCTATCTGGCCACCCAGAATCAACAATCCTGACCGGATCTGGGCCATCACCGGGCTCATCCAACTGATAGACCGAATTGCATTCGTCTGTATTTGGGGATATCTTTGTGTCTCTCCAAGTGTTTTAATGAAGATAAATCTCCTCGGTGAGAACCATTGATAGAACTAGGTGTTAGTTATGACATACGAACAATCACGCTTAGGCCACGGACCTTGGCTGGATATTGGAATTTACTTGACGACCGCTTTGCTACGGATAATTTTGGAAGTCGTTGCGTCTTCCTCAATTCCAGCTCAAGGCTGACTCGTGTTTTATCCAGCTTAATTCAGGCTATTCTGCGTCCCTATTCCTGGGCATCGAACACGTCGTTCGAGCTTCTTTTTCACTCCATTGTCATTGGGATTGATACCGGTACTGTGTGGTTTGGTGGGCAATAGTAGGTTGCACATAGAGCTGATGAGATTTTTGATGAACAGATTTCATTGTCCGACTCGCCCAAGGAATCCCATCTGAAAGCGACTTTCTGAAGAGTTTCATCGCCCCACCATTTGATCAAGTATCATTGATTCTATTTTATCTCGGGCTCACTTGCCTATCGCTAGATATGTTCATCTCGATCACGCTCGCCTTGATCGTATTGGCAGCAGCTATCTCCCGCCGGACACGGAGGTGGTGGTGCAGCAGTGTTTGGACCGTGGTCACATGCCCAGTCGAGGAGGGTGGTTTATCGAGCAGGGACGATAGCCCTGCACAGGCCGCACCAAAGGCGTTTACTTTCAAGGGAGTCAATAAAGACTTGATCATACGACTAGGGGCTTTCTTGAACGATTACACGGTTTATCGAAGAAATCGTGAGGTCGAGCCAGTCTGGTTGGCCGTGGTCCGTGGTACCATTGCCCTTAACATGTTGGTAGCAATTTTCGCGTTCGGATCCCTAACTATAATTATCAACCCAACGAGGCAATTTCAACAACCTCTCCCAAGAAGGCCTGTCCCCGTCCCCTTACCATATGAAGCAGGTTTCCCAGATCTCCTCCGGGGAGTGGTGGTAAGGAGAGGATAATCTTTCGAGCGCAAGCTAATGAATGAATCTGCCCCCTTGAAGTTGCTCAAAAGACTAGATCTAAAGAATATTAACGAAACAGCATACTATGCGGATCCCTTCCTTGCATACAGCGACGAATTTGGCGACCTGCGGGGGCGGTTTCATGTAGAAGCGTCGACTGACAACAACGAATGTAAGTCAGATCTACCAAAGAGAATATTCCGTTAACGCTCTTGTGTTAGTTCTCTGCAAATCTAATGATTGGTGGAAGTGGGGTGCAGGTGGAGCTAGTAAGACATTAGACCTTGGAATGGCCTGGGTGTGCAATTACCTGAGTAAGCCCACCCGTAGCACAGTAGAGCATCAAGACGAATGGCTTTGACTACTATGTTATAGGGTCGCACATTGAGAGTCCAGCTCAAGGTTCTCGTAGTCCATATCCCGTGGTTCGCTTAAGCTGGAACGGTACTCAAGGTGTGGATCCGATCCTCAAAGGCTACATCACCAGTGTAGCTATCTGGGAGACCAACCTCCCTTGGATGGAGAGTTTCGGGCCATCTTTCTTATGGAACGTTCCTGTGGAAACGAATATGACGCTTGGCGTTGGGAAGAGCGTGATCTATGCTCGGTCGGGTAGCCTTTTGGAGACAGTTGGGCTCAAACAGGTCATTAACTATTAACTTTGATTTATGCGATCATGTCTGTACTGAATGCCTGCAATTGCAGAAACCACTTCAAATAGCTGGCTTTCCTCTAGGTTAGTTTTTTCTCTGTATTATTAGGCGCCATAATGCTTAGCTCAGGCTTGTCCCTAGTCCGGGCAACTTCATCCAACACCGAGCTACCTTCGGTGACCACAATCGAGATAGTACCTGAATTTGGTGTCTTTTATGGCCGTAACGTTGATGCATGGGAAGAATATATCGAACATACAATGATTGAAGGTCTGGCAGCAGTTGGTATGTCGGCATCCCGAGCCACAGCAGCGCAGCTGCGAGCTCTGACTGGCATATTGTCTCTCCTTAGGCGGTCTGTATACATCGCTTGACATCATTTTTACCTTGATTTTTGGTCAAACTCTCATCGGTGTACTTTTTGGTGAGCGAGGTATCCTGTCTAGGCTATTGAGCTATAGTAACCGCGTCCGGGATTCATTCGCTGCAGGTAAGAACCCGATATCGCCTTTTGGCTTTCTCGCACTCGCAGGTAGAAAATTACTCCGAGAGAAGCTCCGGAGACGATATCCAGGCCTGGCAAGCGGTGACGCCCCCGAACGAACAAATTCTATCTGCGACTTCTTATGCGATTTCGTGGTGGATATGGGTCCTGCTCGACCCAGCCGAAGTGATCAGAGAAACGATGCCGCCACTTGATTTATCAAGAAAAGCAACTTAGTTTCGTAGTTCTATCGAAGAAATATAGCTGTAATGGTATTATGACAACCAGATAATTGTGTGCAGGCCAAAAGTGCCAGGCGATATTTTGCCGCGGACCCTCATGGACCAATCACGGTTCCAATGTTCCGTCCTTCTGTGGTATGGCCACGCGTTCGCGCGGGACTCCCAGAACTGGAGCAGCACTAGCTGAGTGCTCGAGTGAGGAGTACCCCAAGAATAGAACGAATCACGCTGCTAGAGGAATGGGGGTCATCATTTTCATTGGTATCTCCGGAGCGTGTCGGGTCAAATACACCACGAGATTAAATCCTTCTTTGTGTTATTCTCGGTTGTAACGTTATCTCTAGGTCTGACATCGTTGAGTGCCCAGCACTTCAATAGCGCTTCAGTTGTCAGCTTTCGTCGCTCTCGAAGCCGTTGTCAGCATCGCTGTCACCAGACACAGACTTCCACCCAACATGCAACATGATTAAATTTTTGCCTTATTGAACTCTCACTGATGCAGAACGCAAGATCTCGTGCTCTTTTCTCTCGTTATAAAACAGCAATTCATGAGAACTAACAATCGAGGCTATCTTGCAGCGGGCCGCCGCTCAGCGTCTCATGGCCTCGGATTCAGTTCGGTTCAGTCTGGGTCAGCCTCGGAACTGCTCTAATTTTCTCAGGAAGACGAACTGTGGAACAACACTGCCTTGAGGCGCTGTGGGGGATGCTTCAAGGCATAGCATTTTGTATTAGTGCTAGAGCCGCGAGCCTTTCCTGACCGCGAAGTAGTTGGACCCGCGAAACCTAAGGAACAGCAAGCAAAGCGATGGCCGAAAGGCGAGGCGACTGCAGAGAGAGAACCGGAAGCCTGGATTACCCACAGAGAGCAAGGGTAGGTCTGTAAGAAGAGCTAGCGAAGGAAAGGGGGACGACTTCCAAAGGCAACCGGAGACGAAAGCGAACAAAGATAGCCATAGAAACGTCAATGACGCCAGAGAGATTTTATCATTGGACTTGCCAATAGAGGAAGAAAAATAAGCATGATGAGAGGGTAATGACTGACTGCATCAGCAAAACCACTGTTGGGATATACCAACTATCAAGAATATATAGCAGAGTATAGCATAGAATTTCAATTTATATCACTGTATATCATATTATAGCAACAAATAGTGGTGTAGCAACATAGCATTCTATATCAGTATTTTTGCATGATGCTCACCATGAATATTGACCCTCACCATTGACTGTGCCTCTCACCCACCCTTTCTTCAAGTCTCACCAATGATCCCCACCCTTACATCAGCTCCACTCTTGCAATCAATTTCAAACTGCCTCCTGGTTGGCATGATATTACAGAATATAAAATGCAATGATTTACTATACTGCAATGAAGTGCAATAAACTGCTATGGGAATGTGTATATCATATATACCAATTAGAGATGGATATGCTGGGGTGATACTATTTGGAAACCCCCAGAAACCCCTCTCTCTGAGAAACCCTCTGTCCGATCGGTGAGCCCGCTTCATGAGCGGCGTCCGATTCAGGGGTGGCTCCACCGTTGGGGCCAGGAGGCGAGACATCGCCATCGACTCAGTTGTCAGGGTCTATCGCCAAGCGACCGATGGAGCGGCGGGCCACAGCTGTCGAGGACAGCAGTGGTGAAGAAAAAGATGAGCTTGTACCTTCTTAATCCATTCTTGTAAAATTTGTTCTCATTGTCTGTTCATTTACCTTTTCAACATCACATGTCTGGTTAACGAGAGATCCTGGCTTTGACCAGTGTGGCCACTAGAACAAGGATGTAATTTGTTATCTTTGTGAGTAATACCTTCCAATATTAAATGAAGTCTGACTGAATGGTATCTGAACTCATGCTGCCGTTGATGGCAGCGGTCTGTTGGTCCTCAATGGACCCTGAAGTCAACCGCCCCACCTCCGCCCCTCCCTCAGAGATACCAATGGGGAACGTGCCCGATTGTATGCGCTGACAAATCAGGGACTCACCGATCGGAAGGGGTTTCTCGGGGGTTTTGTGATGACCTCCTCCGTCGCATCACCTTAACTCCGTTCAACTCTCCCATGCCACCCTCGTTTCGCCCTCAAGGCTCGATCATTCTTTCGACGCGTCAGCGCCTCACGCCTTCCACCTGTCGTTACACATTCGCTGTCTGATAGCCTCATGTAAAACGTTCCTTGTATTCATCATTCGCTTATTCATGGACATTCTAGGATAGTCTTTCATCGCGTATATAAACCCAGTGGAATGAGGAGGTTGTTCCTCATTCCGCCTCTCGTCTATTCAATCTAAGTACTCCCTCGACCATCCTGCTAGCATGAGGACCTCGCCTAGTGATCTCTCTCTGTTCACCATTGTCCAAGAAGAGCGCCTTGCCACCCCTTGACCCAAGTCGTGACATTAGGCGGAATCCGCCCAACAAGCAACCTGCTCTAATCAAGTAAATGCCAGTATACCGAACCAAAGCCCCAATCGCCAACAGTTACGTAACTGCCCCAGGAACCGCCAAGAAGATCAAAGCCTTCAAAGCCCAACAAAAGCTCGACCTTATCAATTTCATTGAAGAAGCCGCAGTCGAATACCTGCTCTTCAGAAACCCAAGCCCTCACAAAAACCCCACGCTTCCCAGTCCCAAACAAACCGCTCGCCAAAGCCGAACCTTCTCACCGGCAATCCAAGAACGAATCCAAGAAGCCACCGGCAAGAAGCACTACTACTACAATCGGACCCCTTATAATGCATACACCTAATAATGCATAGCCCATAATAATGCATGACATTTTGGTCCACCAAATCCACTTTTCACACTCAAATTGCTCTCTGGTTATGCATATCCCCCCATAATGCATGGGAAATTTGTCCACCGAACCCATGCAATATCGGGGGTCCGACTGTATCTCAACCTTGCCAACGTTGAACCTCGACTCCAAAAGCTCGCACAAGTCATCTTCCCCTACACCACTCTCGATACCACCGACGGGCTCTATATTCCCTACGAACCCACCCCAGTACAGCAAGTTCAAATCAATGATCTCCTGCAAAACTACGAATACGATCTCGCAAAAAACTACTTCTAAGTCATGAGCACTCAAACCCCCGATATTGCCAACATGAGCAGCGCCGACTTATGGACACTCATCGAAAGCATGTACAACTCAATGAGCAACCTCAGTTCCCAATTAAACCAAGCGGAAAACGAACTAATCAAGGCAGGAAGAAGGCATACAGCCTTGCAAAATCAACTGAACACCACGGTCGTTAACCTGCAAGTCCAGGTGGCAGCCCCGAAAATCACAGTGCAAGGAAATGTCGCAGGAGGGAATACGGTGAAGGCCCCCAAGCCTGAACCATTCAAAGGCGAAAGAGGAGCCACAGCCAAGTCATTCATCCAAGCCTGCGAATTGTATTTCCTTCTCCAACCATCGCAATTTAACAATCAGGAAACCAAAGTCCAATTCGCCCTTATGTCAATGCAGGATAAAGCCGCTAGATGGGCGCAACCGATCCTCCAAGAAGTCCTAAGTGGAGCCGCAACCCAACGAGTCACGCTTTGGGCAACATTCAGAAAAGAATTCGAACAAGCCTTCTTCGACACCGACGAGAAACGCACCGCTGCCTTAAAAATGCAGAAACTTCACCAAACAGGATCAACAGCCGTCTATGCAAGCGAATTCAGAGAACTAGTGGCGATCCTGGGATGGACGGGGGATGATCAACTTCGAAATACGTTCTATCAGGGGCTCAAAGCGCATGTCAAAGACGAATTATCAAAGGTGGACGAGTCAAACACGCTAAACGACCTAATCACCCTGTCCATCAAGATCGACAATCGTCACTGGGCCAGGCAACAAGAAAAGAAGGAAGAATCGGATCGCCCAACACCTAAAACTAAACCTCCCCCCACAAAACCCTTGGTCACCGCCGCTGCCCCTGCTAGCAATGCCCCCAACTCCTTTGCCCATTCGCAACCGGTGCCCATCCAGATCAACGCCTCCAGAAAGGGCCCGATAACGCAAGCAGAAAGGGAAAGGAGGAGGAAGTTAGGACTCTGTTTCTATTGTGGCGAGGAGGGACACCAGTCCGCTGCCCATCAGCTGCCCTGTAAAACAACGATAGCCGCAACAAATCCCTTCCGAAGCAGTCAAGAATCCAAAGATCCAGCGCCTCCTACCACCTCCCTGCCAACTCCCACTGTCGCAGCCGTCAATAACAACCCTTTCGCAGCCTTCCTCGCAGCCTATGCTGCAAGCCAAGCCGTACAATCGGGTTTTCCCCCCAGCGCGAATTGACCATACCAAGTCGTGCTGAAGTTCTTCGTCATCTGTTAGGTACCACCCATGTATCCAATATAAACTATGCCAATATGATGCCCATGGACCCTACTGCGCATCTCGTTGTGCCTACCCAAATGACGAACGAACAAGTCACGGCCTTGCCCAAAGCAATGATTGATTCAGGAGCCACATCCAATTTCATTAATCAAACCTTTGTCGCTCAAAACCACATCCCCACTCAGAAAAAATTATTCCCATGCTACCCGGTGGCAGTAGATGGACACTCACTGGGAACGATTGATAGGGAAGTCAGGACCAAATTAAGGATGGGAGACCATGAAGAAACAATCACCATGGATGTTGCCAACATTGGATCGCATTCAGTAATCCTAGGAAAGCCCTGGTTGCACCAACATAACCCTGCAATCGACTGGAGAACTGGCAGGATCACGTTCCATGATGCTTACTGCTCCAATGCCTGCCTCTGCACCCAGGCCGACGTCTTCGCCCAAACGGAGGATGAAGAAGAGGACACGAGAATCCCAACGGAAGACGACCTCGCAAGCACTGGTATCGAGTGGGACGTTATTGCCGGAACGAGTATCTCAGCAAAAATAGCGGAAGAACACGTCGAGGAGGAGAAAACAGTGGAAGAGTTAGTGCCCACCGAACTGCACGACTTCCTTGACGTATTCCAAGAACCCAAGTATCCGACCGGTCTACCACCACATCGAGACTACGACTGCAGGATCGGGTTTGTCCCAGGAGCCCAACTCCCAAAACCAGGCAAACTATACCAATCTTCCCCGGCAGAGAACGAGGAGCTGAAACGTTGGTTGGACGATATGCGAGAAAAAGGGTTCATCCGAGAATCTCGATCCGCAGTAGCATCACCTTGCTTCTTTGTCGGAAAAAAAGATGGGAGGAAAAGACTGGTCATTGACTACCGAGCATTGAACGATATCACCAAACCGGATCAGGGACCCATCCCGTTAGGGGCAGAGTTAATCGATCTCCTTGCAGGGAAAGACTGCTTCTCACCCCTCAACCTGAAAAGCGGCTATCATCTTATCTGAATCGCCCAAGGAGATGAATGGAAAACGGTGTTCAAAACGAAGTATGGGTTATTCGAGTGGACAGTCATGCCGTTTGGACTCAAAAACGCTCCAGCCGTCTTCCAAAGGTTCATCAACCACGTCCTCCATGACCTGCTTGATGAATCGGTGGTTGACTACCTCGACGATATCATGATAGCCACCAAAGGGAAAGAATTGAATCTGAAGGTGCTAAGGGAGGTTCTCAAGCGACTCAGAAAGAACTATTTGTTCTGCAACTCCAAGAAATGCAAATTCTTCGTAGAAGAAACAGAATATCTGGGCTTATGGGTCAGTAAAGATGGAGTTTCTATGGACAAGTACAAAGTGGAAGCAGTGCGAGATTGGCCAACTCCAAAAAACGTCAAAGACATTCAAACATTCCTGGGGTTTGCGAACTTCTATCGACGATTTATTAAAGACTTCGCGAAATTGTCTCAACCTATCACCAACCTGCTCAGGAAGGAAACCGAGTGGAATTGGAGCGAAGACTGCCAGCAAGCGTTCGATGCGTTGAAGGAGAGGTTTATCTCGGCCCCAGTACTGGTCCACCACAACCCTGACAAAGAATCAAGATTGGAAACAGACGCGTCAGGATATGCCTATGGAGCAGTACTATCCCAAACAGCAGATGATGGCAGAACACATCCAGTAGCCTACATGTCGAAATCAATGACGCCGGCTGAACGACGATACAACATCTATGACAAGGAGATGCTCGCGATTGTTAAGGCTCTTAAATACTAGAGACATTACCTTGAAGGAACCAAGTTCCCAACGAGAATTCTAACGGACCATAAGAATTTGGAGTACTTCAAGAAGGCCCAAACACTTAATCATCGACAACATCGCTGGCTCCAGGACCTATCACGCTTCGACTTCACAATTTCCTACAGACCAGGTAGCAAAAGTGGGAAACCTGACGCCCTCTCACGACAGCTGGACCACTATCCTGAAGAGGGGGCAGAAGAACCGTCCCTAACGCTTCTACCACAGTCAAGATTCGTGGAACTCTGTACCCTGGAAGATGAAGATGAAAGTCAAACAATTGAACTGTCCACTGATCTGGAAATAGTGGAGACTATCAAAGAGCTTCTTCGCATAGACCCAGCAGTCGCGTCTGTCCTAGCCTATTTCGAAGCTGACCCGAACGCTGCACCTGCCAAATTGCAAAAAGAAATGGAGGAATGGAAATTGGAAGAAGGCATCCTGCGTCGAAAAGGACGAATCTATGTACCAAGCGATGACGACATCAAACGCTCCCTCCTCCAACTCTATCACGACTTGCGCATGGCCGGCCACCCAGGGCAAGCAAAAACGTTGGAACTGGTCTCCCGAGGATATTATTGGCCATCGATGAAGAAGTATGTCAACCAGTATGTGGATGGATGTGATTCGTGCCAAAGGAACAAACCTCACTATGCCAAACCTGTGGGATTGCTGAAACCACTACCAGTGCCAACCGGTCCATGGCAAGACATGTCATATGACTTTATCACCAAGCTTCCCAAAACAAGGAGTGGAAACGATACAATTCTGGTAGTGCTCGACAGGCTGCTAAAAGGAGGACATTTCATCGCTACAAAGGAAGAAGGATTAAGCGCCGAAAAAACCAGCGAGTTATTCATTGCCAACGTCTGGAAACTTCATGGTGTTCCCCAACGAACGGTCTCAGATAGGGGCGTCCAATTCAATGCGTTGTTCCAGAAAGAATTCGCGAAAGGACTTGGAATCCAACCTACCTTCTCAACAGCCTACCACCCGCAAACTGATGGGCAAACAGAGCGAACCAACCAAGTAGTCGAAGGGTACCTACGAGCCTACTGCAATCATCGACAAGATGATTGGGACGAATTACTTCCATATGCAGAATTCTCCTACAATAACACCTACCATTCGTCTATTGGAATGTTGCCCTTCATGGCCAATAAAGGATACAACCCCACCTTCACCAGTATGCCGTCCGACGCTCAAGCCAACCCTGCCACCAAAGATCGAATTGAACGCATCCATTCCCTGCAACAGGAAATCCAATCAGCGATGGCACTAGCCCAAGAAAGGCAGAAAGAATTCTACGACCGACATCGAGACCTGGGACCTGATTACCAAGTGGGCGACAAAGTGTGGCTAGATGCAGGAAACATCACTACGGATCGACCCTCCAGGAAGTTGGCAGCGAAACGATTGGGACCTTACAAAATCGCCGCTAAGATTTCCTCACATGCGTACAAGTTGGAGCTGCCTTCAACCATGAAAATACATCCAGTGTTCCACATATCGCTGTTAACTCCTTATGAAACCAACACCATCCCTGGAAGGATTCAGCCACTACCCCCACCAGTCATCGTCAACGGAGAAGAGGAATACGAAGTCGAGAAGGTCCTCAACTCACGCTATCATTGACGAAAACTTCAGTATTTAATCAAGTGGAAAGGTTATGACGACAGTGAAAACACTTGGCAAGATGCAATTACACTGGAGCATAGTCAAGAATTAGTGGATGAGTACCACCGACGCTTCCCACTAGCCTTCAGACCCGGACCCCAAGCCTCTACACGACGATCGACGCGACGTGATCCTTAAGAGGGGGCAACTGTGATGATCTCCTCCGTCGCATCACCTTAACTCCATTCAACTCTCCCACGCCACCCTCGTTTCGCCCTCAAGGCTCAATCACTCCTCGACACGTCAGCGCCTCACGCTTACCACTTGTCGTTACACATTCGCTGACTGATTGCCTCATGTAAAACACTCGTTGCATTTGTCATTCACTTACTCATGAATGTTCTAGAATAGTCTTTCACCGCGTATATAAACCTAGTGGAATGAGGAGGGTTGTTCCTCATTCCGCCTCTCGTCTACTACAATCCAAATACTCCCTCGACCATCGCGCTAGTGTGAGGACCTCGCCTAGTGATCTCATTCTATAAACCATTGTCCACAAAGAGTGCTTTGCTACCCCCTTGCCCAAGTCGTGACAGTGAGTCTTGTGCTCGCTGACTGCTGGACGCTGTCTCTAGCGCTCCACTCGGCATTTGATTCACCAGTCGGCGAGTTTTCCACTCCACGTGGAACGTGATAACCTGGAAGACGTGCATCCAGCAACTAAATATTGATCGTAAGAAGGAAGGCAAGGACTTATCACCTCTTCCTGCTACGTGTGGGCAGGACTAAATTTTCGAATCCCATGTAATATCTGTCATGCACTAAACGAGGCACCCGGGCAACTGGTATATTTTTAGGGAGGATTTGTTTGAGTAAATGGGTGGGAAGCAAATCAGGAGATCAGTTTGACGGGATCATACTAATGGGTATTGCCAGCCGCCTTTCCTACTTTGGCCATCAGCAAAAGTGCAAAAACCTTAACGAGTCTTGGAGGTCTGACCAGATCGCGCCAGACTGGCATGTGCCTGGCCAGGTCCCACAAGACTAACCTCACCCTGACCAAGGTTGGTCAAGACTTGAGCCTTCCTGGCCAGGTCACCCTCAGACTTATTGCCCATGAGTAGCGTTTATAAGTCTTTGCCCAACTGGCTAAGTCATATTAGCTGAACGCAAGTCTAAGGTCTGTTCCACACCACTCCCGCGAAAATCCCTTTGCTATGCTAGAGAAGTGGAAGCTGCCTCCGCACTATATGTTCCTTCACCCGTTGAGTTGTAAATAAATAAATAGATAGTATATCCCCCTTCCCCAAAAGCGTCTAGTCTGCGCAAGGGGAATGGGGATCGAAAACCTCCGTCAACGAAAAAAAAATCACGGGGCTCGGCGAGGACAGGCCATGTGAACTCAGGAGGCCAAAACAAACAGTTGGATTTCACCTTCAAGTTTGAACTCCATCCCCTCCGTCAGTTCATTCACCTTCAATTGGTCTCAACCTCCCAACCTCCCGTGCCCCAAACTCCACTAGTATGTGATCGTTCACACACACATAGCCTAGAGAAGTAAGTCTACCCTTGAAGCCTGAAGATACCCTGTGCTGCGGCGACTCGGTAGTTTCAGCCTGGACCACGCAAATGTGAGGCCCCGAATTGAACTGGATAAGGTACGGTTACTCCACATGAGACCTTCTTTTCCCTGCATTCAACACAAGCTGATTTTATGACTTTCAGATCAAATAGCCCCGGGGTCCGGAATATAGACTGGTGAGTATTTACTTGGAGCATCCCTCTGTGGACCTGCACTAAGCCCCCCTGACAGGCATCAAGGCTGACGGTGCTCCGCCTAACATGGAAGACCATGAAGTCTCCATTCTGAAGCTCGGTCTGTGTTCCGGTTCCAGCAAGTTGGTTCGAGCTGAAACCATTTGTATAGACGAGAACCCGTAGCACACCGTATATAGTGGTTGTACATACATATAATTAGTAGATAGTAATGATAATGGTCAAATGGTTCTTCCCTGTGGAAAAGAGCAATAAAAGTAGAGAGCACCCGAGCCCCAAAATGCGCATCCCGGGGCGGAGTCTTACGAGAGTCTGGACAGGAGTCTAGTCCCTGAACAAGCCTAAACAGCTCTAAACAGGCCTATCGCGCTTTATTAGGGAGTCTGAACGGTCTTAGGGATCTGAACGACCTTATCAGGCCTAGATAGGTATGGTCAGCTGTTTGCACTTCTGCCGATGCTTAAGGCTAGATAAAGGGCCGAGCTTAAGCATATCGCTAATTCCATGGACGCTGCTTCATGAGACTGTGGTTTCGGCATCTATTAGAAACAACGATAGTAGGTAGAGTGATGGGTACCTTCGCAATCCCACGCTGTGTGTGCTTGGTAATCCCTTGGGGGCTTCGGGCTGCATCTCCCGGATGTCGTCTTCGGCGCGGAGAGAAGCTCCGTTCGACCTGCCCAAAACAGTACATGATGCGGAGACCATCTGTTCGGTGCAACAGTTACTAGATGGATGACGAATACTATTTTTTTCGGTGAATTCGGCACGCCTCACAGCCGGAGAAATCTCCCCTGACTGCTGAGGTGCCTGTTATCGAACGGGGCCGTAAGTGACGTGGTCCTCCTTGCCCAAAGGTGAGGCTGGGGGTTCGCAGTCGGCTACCGGCCGAGTTGTCATACCAAGCAGGTTTCGAGAAATTCCAGTTTGGGGAAACAGAACAACGCTGCTTAGGTGGCCCGCTGGCCGTTGGGGCGAAGCCAAGGAAATATTAATTGTGGTGCTCAGTACAGAGGAAGAAGAGTCAAACAAGGCTCCCTCTCCTCTCGACACACAACGGAATGGATAGCACAAGGAAGACTCTTTCTGAACAGCCGCACGATCATGACTTAGTCCCCAGCTCTGCAGTCTCCAGCATTTCCCCGACGTTGGAAGCTGTTCCGACGACAGCCGAACCGTC
>WSTY01000456.1:0-19129 GCA_019633465.1 Tulasnella sp. 417 | reverse complement strand
TGTGATGACTTCCTCCGTCGTATCACCTTATCTCCGTTCTACCTTCCCACGCCACCCTCGTTTCGCCCTCAAGGCTCGATTATCCTTTCGACACGTCAGCGCCTCATGCCCACCACCTGTCGTTACACATTCGCTGACTGATTGCCTCACGTTAAACGTTCGTTACATTCGTCATTCGCTTACTCATGGACATTCTAGAATAGTCTTTCGTTCAGTATATAAGCCCAGTGGAATGAGGAGGGTTGTTCCTCATTCCGCCTCTCGTCTACTCAATCCAAGTACTCCCTCGACCATCGTGCTAGTGTGAGGACCTCGCCTAGTGATCTCTCTCTGCTTATCATTGTCCACGAAGAGCGCCTTGCTACCCTTGACCCAAGTCGTGACAAAATGCGGTAGCTTGGGTGGAGCACTGATCAGAGATAAGCTACTTAGTTCTATAAATCGTCTCAGTGGCAGCATTAACGTAGCAACAGCAAGCAAATGAAGCTCCGATAGACAGGCAATTGAGAGATACTTTTCTAACTTTGTCAAAGCAGCATCAAATGCGTCTTTGCAAATCACCATATCAGGACCTCCTCTTCCTACAGCCTTCTTCCCCTGCTCAAGCTTCGGTTCCATTATTTTGTAGAAAGGGAGCACCATGGGCAAGGTTGGGACCTCAGCCCTTGAAAGCTCAACGGTTGCTGAGTTAAATGCCTTTGCAAAAGATAGGTTAATGCAACGATCTGATACCAAAAGTGAAGCACAGACCTCAAGTAGTTCGCAGATCTGATCAACTGCCTCCCACTCCCAAGGCGTGACATACCAGCGGAGACATTTTGCTTTTACTGTCCTGACCTTTTTTCTGGTCTTCCCTTCTTCCAGCTGGTTAACGTACTGATCTAGCACCTGTTGTGAAACAGGCAGATTATACTTACAATTCCAGAGAACATCCATTCCTTTGACTAAGATTAGCTTATGAAATTTGTTGTGACAGTATTTGATAACCAGGCAGTGAAAAACACTTCGTTGAATTGTTATGGGACCATGGGATTCACCATGGGCAACCACACGCCACCCCCTCTTCCCCCCTCAACCGGCACCATAACTAGATTAGATAATGTTTCTTTTACTTTTCTTTTCCTTGTATCTCTCTCTCTCATCTGAATGCACGGCTGGTAGATAGATATTAATGTAATTCCTTTTATTTCAAGACCTGCCTAATTTGTGTGATGACCTCACCACATGTCATAACAAAGGTCAATTCATCCAACCCAGGATCCACCCACATTCCCACAATTACCCTGTGTCCCAGTAACTTTCACCCTCGATCGCATTGTTGCCTCACGGTTGCCACACACTCCTTACTCATCTCCTCATGTACTCCATGCTTTCCTTACTCATTCGATGTGTCAGCCTTTCCTTGACGTTCCACTATGTTCTTTACCTTTCTGGGACACTCTAGACATAGCAATTCCTTAGTATTTACGTACAACGGAATGAGGAGGTTTGTTCCTCATTCCGCCTCTTGTCTACTCCAATACAACAGTTCTCAGCAATCGTGCTAGTGTGATTACAATTGCCTAGTGGCCTCACTCTGTTTACCATTGTCCAAAGCCCATAGTCCACAGTCCCACAGTCCCACAGTCCATAACCCACAATCAGATACACCCTGCTCAGTCATCAGGAAAAGGGGGGTACACTATACCAGGCTATATGCAACTATGGGCAACTATGTAGCCTATAGTAGCCTATATAGTTCTCATAGCTGTATACCTTCTTGTAGCTAAGTGGCAATTTATCCAGCCTACAATAGTCCCATGTAGTTGCCTATAGTAGCCTATAGTTGGTCATAGTTGCCTATAGTTACATAGTCTTATAGCCCTATAGCCCCCTATAACTCTGTGTAGTTGCATATCTCTGTATAGTCGTATATATCTCTGTGTAGCTGGATATCTCTGTGAAGTTTCACTTCTTCTGCACAGTTGATTTTCCTCCCTGGGCAAATATAATAATGTATATAAAGAAGGTATAGCAGACAAATCCTAGCTAGACAGATCTCCTGACAAAACCTTGCACCAGGTTCTGGATCACATCATCCTCGCCATTGGTTGCTGCTTTGGACCCGTCTTGCCTCTCATCAACGTCATCATCCCTGCCCCAATTATCATCCACTGACACCGTCCATGCTTCTCTGGGATGAGCTCTGGGCTCTTGAGTGCCAAAGGTCGGGTGGAAACCTCTTCCTGGCTGGCGTTTCGACTGGATGCCATATCCGACACGCGACAGTTTTGCTGCAGTGGCGCTCCATGTGCGGTTGTGCGGTTGGGGTTTGGTGGATACCCACCTCTTGGGGATAGCTGGCGGAGAGATGCGGGGGGGATGGCCCAGCCTCTGGAAATGCTGATAGATTGGTTACTTCAATACCACAGTCCCCTCGACCATTGTGCCATACTGATTACGATCAGGTGGTGACCTCTCTCTGTTAACCAAAGTCCAAAGTCCACAGTCCCACAGTCCACAGTCAGATACGCCCTGCTCGGTCTCTATTGCTAGGATCGTGACATAATTCAGAGTCTTCCGGCCAAAAAGGCCTGTGAATTCGTGGTTGCGTGCCAACCACATAGTGTCGTCAAAGTGCTGTTGCAGTAGTTCTCCAGTCTTCCGGCTGCACTGGAGTGGCTGGTGCCATTTGACCTTCCCATCACCTTTGAGAACGCCATCATTGATGGCTATGGCCAGTCAGCCGATGAACTGTCGCAGGGCGAACCCACAACAGGGGGATCTCCACCGCTGCTGGGGGCCAAGCTTTGCCAGCCATGGTGATGGATGGCGATCGCACTGCTGCAGCAGCAGAGACCCAAGCCTCTCACATGGGAAGGGCTTCAGGTGTTCCAGGAACTCCAGTGTGTCATCTACCATCAACCTCATTTGTGTTCGCCACTAAAATTCAGTTTCAAGGATGCTGCTGCTGGGCAGGACCCGTCGTCGCCTGCAACAGCCCCCCACACCCATCCATCCCAGCCTCCCGCTATCTCTGAACCGGCCCAGAACTTGCCCCCACCACCAGCCTCCACGTCCCAAATGCCTGCTGGTCCTGTCACTTGTCAAAGTCAACACAGGGTCGCAGTGAAAGCGCCGCCCAAATCAACTCACAACATGCAGGACAGTAACGGCAATTCCACCAGCTCCTTGGACAGCGATAGTGTTCAGGACCAATACTCGGATGGTGGGGATTACGCTCCCACTGCAAGCAGGCGTCAAACTCAGTCCTCAGCTTGCGATCCAGGCCCCGAGCCTGCTGCGGCAGCAAGGAGCCCCACTTCTGATCCCGATCTGTCGGACCTTGACCAACTCAGCGACACCTTGCCAGAGCAAGATGTCGAATTTTATCCCGACACAAATGTTTATGGAGATGTTGAAATCCCAACGCCCAATGAATACTTCAACACCTGGCATGAAAGCTTGAGCCTGGACACCTGAAATCAAATTCAAGATTACTGTCAGGAACCGACCTGCCTGGCGCCGTTCCGATTCCTGCCCGAGGTTGCCGACCCGCTGGTCTCCGCCCGGATTTGGATCAAGACTTGATTCCGGTCCGGACTCTGTTATGATTCCTATTTTTAGTTACGATTTCCTCTTTATTGTTCTCTTTCCCTATATATACTGCCTGTACTCTTAGTCCATGTTGATTCTTCATTGAATCAACACATGTATTATTGGATTCCCCCTCTTGCCTCTCGATCTCGCGCATTGTCCCCAGAGGACCCTGCCTCTGTTGTCCCGCTCGGCAGAGTCCGGTTCTTACAATTACCTGCTCAACTATAAGGATCCAGACTCCGATCCCAGCCTCTGGCCAGGCAAACTCGCTAACCAAAAGCAAGCCAAGACTGATGCCATTGATCTCCCTCCGGTTCCCCACCCAGAAGCCCTCAAAGCGTGAGAGAAACGTGAGTTCCTCCGCCACTACAGACTAACGTATGGCGCTACTAAAGCGCTGGTTGTGGTTGGGCAGAATGGGGATCCCAACATGACATTGTCAGTCACAAGAAGCAGCAAGTTCGACAACTGTCCCTACTTATCCAGGAAGTATGCGGGGACGCTGGTAACAGTGCTCGCCACCTTGGGGATGTCTGCATTTGCCATTTCTGGGCCCCATATCTCGACGTCAATATGTGCATCACTAGCAAGGGGGATATTGTCAAGGCCAATGACCAACTTCTCAACTATACGTTCCTCCGCTTCTGTCATCTCAAAATAAAAAGACAAACAGTCTCGGAATAAAGAACTACTGTCGAGTATGTCACCTCTGGTTAATGTGTCTGGAATCTTGCCAGCTGACCGGCCACGTTGCTGTTTTAGCCCATACGCAGCTTTTTTGCAACCGCAAAGAAGCAAGCCTTGGCAAAACTTAATGGCGGCCCTCAGGAGCCACATGTCAGTCAACAACAGATTGACCAGGCTATTAGTTTCATGGGGGTGAACTCTGTCTAGCATGCCAGCAGCCATGGTCGAGGTGTGGGCCACACATTGGTGGGATTCTCTGGACCCACGCTCCTCACTCACCCAAGACTCACATCTGCGGTTCCATGGCCAGGTGTGGTACAAAAGTCCCCCCCCCCCACTATTGGCTCCACAAGAGGGTCCCCAACAGGAGGGTGCGAATCTGAGCAACAAGGGCAAAGCCCCAGCGGGCAAGGGCAAGAGGACAAAATCTGGAAGGAAAGTGGCGGAGCCTTCTCCTGATGACGCCAACATGGACACGGACGATGAAGAGGTTGATGATCCCAAGGGCAAGAGACGTGCCCAGGCCCCTGCTCGCCATACCACTGCAGCATCAACATCCGCCCATCAGGGCCCCACCAGCACCCCTCACTGTCGCAGGCCTTCTGGGCTCGCGGTTTACGTTGATGTTCCGCCAAAACCAACGCCACGCCGAGGGATGGATCAAGCTCGGGAGGCCCTTCTTTCGTCACCCCTAACCGCTGCGGCAGCAACGCCATCTTGTCAACAATCTTCTGCAGCATCCGGCATTGTGGAATCTCAGTCTCACCCACTCAAGTCCCCTTCCGATGGCGATTCTCCTGTTGATGAAAGGTGTACTGGACCTGCAGCAGGGCCAAGGATTCGTGAATCACCGCCACAGCCGCTGCAATCGCGTCAGGATGATTACGACTCTTTCAAGGAGATCTACACAGGTGCGGAGCCACCTCTAAACAACAACGCTGGCGCCCAATATCCTGATGAGCTCGCCCCCGAGGACGGTGGGGATTTCCCCCTCAAAAGCTCGCAGATGGACGTTGATGCCGCAGCGGACATCGGCCCTCAGCCCCCTGTCACTCCACAGCACCAGTGAAGTGCACCCATCCCGGCCAGATTCCTCAAGCCACTTGTTCTCTACTCATCTGATCGCAAATCACCTGTAAAATTGCGTGCGAGCGTTCCCCCTCCATCGTCCCCGCGCCTCGCCCAGCCTTCCCAGATCAATCAACCATCTTCCGCACAGACCCACATGCCCGCACCATCAGATTACGCTCAACTCACCCTGGCAATTTGAAGACAAGCTGGTTCGTCCACTCAGGCCCAAGTTTTCAACCAGGCCCTAGCAGTTGGTCAGGTCAGAGCTGGCCCTGCTGCTGCAGCATTGCCATCTCATCCAAGCGCTTCCCCAGAGCATCCTCTCCCTTCGCAAAACCCCCCTGGCCCGCATTCACCTTCCCTGGACACCATTGCTACAGGGCATGCTCGAGACAATCCTTCTGCAACGCTTCCAGCATCAACATCTTCCAAACGTCCGACCTGAACCACGACAATTTCATTGAAGGAGATCGTCACCTATTCTTTTACTGATGGGAAGCACTCTGAGTCGGTTGAAGAGCATTTGAAACTCTGGGTGGACACGAACCCCTCGAAATCAAAGACGGTGTGTCCAGTTTACTGCAGGGATAAATCTCCAACTTAACATGCTGCCTCCTTCAGTTCCAGCAGTTCATGCTTGATGTCACAGCAAGTGCGCAATGGGCCATTAAACATAGCGACCTGGCCATGGCTGGTCTGGCCCCTCTGTTTGATGCGAGTGTTGCCGTCGAATGGTATTCCCATGTTCACTCCAGCCACTCCACAGCGATGCCCAGGAAGGTCAGTACAGCATCACCACTTGATGATTTGCCTGATCCTCACTTCATCTGTGTCTAGGATCGGGTTCAGCTCCTTCTTCCTTGGAACAACATCACATTGGGTTCGCCACTTTGTCATGTCTTCAAACTCCTCTTCCAACCGATGAAACCCCTCCCAATTCTGTCAACATTATTATCACATGATGGGGGATGGTCATTGGACAACGTGGCCCAGTTTATGCATGGCCTCCAGGCTGCAGTCAATGTGGCACTCCATCAGGCTGCTGAAGCCACCCCCAGCGTGCTGACGCACTCCTATGTTGACCTTGTACTGCTCGCTCGTGTGATTACCTTGCTGCGGTACAGCCGGTCATTGTTCCATGGCCCAGGTGCCTATACTGGCCCAGCCATTCAAGACATAGATCGTCTGACAGACCAGATGGTCGTCTTGGCCAATGCGCTGGCGATGGTTCAGTACTTTGTACACATGGTTGCGATCCCGGTCATCGACCTGGTGTTAGAACAAAGGTCAATTGGGGACGTTGGAGGGCAGCTGAGTTCCTGTCTTACAGCTATAGCAGAGTCAGTCGCTGCAGCAGCACAGGCAGGCCGACATGATGAAAGTAATCAGGAGCATTCACGCAGCCTAGGATACTGACGATATCCTGTAAACTCAGTTCTTTACATTCAGTCTCCCAAACCGACTTCCTGCCGCCATCGCACCCGTGGCTCAGACCGTGATGCACCATCCCGCCTGGTGGTACAAGTTCCGCCAGGGCAAACACTTCGGTGCCAAGTCCCTCGAGATTAAAACGAAGAATAACTTATTGGCAAATGGTCTTCCCCTCTGGTGCTCACAATTGACACCGGAGGCATGGAAATCTCTGTCTGGTCAAGATCGCATGGTATTTGCCATTCTCCTCATCATCGCTGTGCTACAAGAGGCCGGCCCCGACGGCCAGAAGCGTGCAGACCATCTCCAGGACTGCGAGGACATGCTTGTACGGGTCCAAGTCACAGCACATCGGAGCCAGGCATTTGCGGAAGCCGACAGTGGCCCAACCTACCCCAAGATGGCGCCAGTTTTCTCAGCTTGGAGGGGAAATCCTTCATGGTTGTCGATGAATGAAGATGCAGCTGTCGAATTGGAGGAAGACATAACTGATACTGAGGCAGGCATGGGGCTCTTGAGTGATGAAATCGATCAAGGGGACTTAGATGAAGCATTTGACACCTTGACACATGGAACCTCACGCCTGCCATCGCCTCGAAAACCTTCGACATCAGCCATCGGTTCACGACGCCTAGCCTCAGCCTTGCCCGCATCGCCTTCACATGCAAAACTTGCTGCCCCAGCACTGCATCAGTCAAACACTTCCACCCTGATGTCTGGGGGCTTCACTACAACAGCAAATGTTGCCACTCATGGCTTGGAGACGATTGCCAAAGATTCAGACTCTGGGAGCATAGCCATAGAGACGGCGGGGGAGGGCGGGGAGGGCGTTGAAACTAGCACCTCAGGTAATATCTTCTCAACTGTTCCGTCATTCTCATGCTGAATATATACATTGTAGCCAAAAAGCGAAAATGTTCCAAAGAAAATGATTCCGATGCCTTGAAGAAAAGCAAGCTGGAGCAGCCCGCATCAGATCCCTCTGCTGGGGCAGCAGCACCTCAGGTCGGTCGCACCACCCGCTCACGTTCACGAACGCCGGCACAGCCAAACTCAACCAAAATAGTGTGGTACAATTCTCCATGACGATTATTATCTTACCTGTTGATCGAAGCTGCTGTAAATTCATGTCCCAACTTCTCCAATACAGTTTTTGGGCGGTCCCTGAATTTTGACCGCTCCTTGGTTCATCCGCTCACCTCTGACCCATTTCCTGTCGTATTCATCTGAAATTTGGCATAAATATCTGTAATATATAATCGAATGGCTATGCAAAATTTTGCACTGCACTGGGCAGAACTGAGTGACTGAGACTGGGAACAGGATCCCCCAGAGGGGTAGGTCACATGTAACTTTTTATTTCATGCTTCTCGATCAAATCGTATCCATACCAACAAATATATAGTACCAAAAAAATGCATCTATGGTGAGGTCTGCCTTGCAGACTGTCAGATGACATAGTGGGAAGTGAGGCTCGCCACCATCGGGTTGCCTCGTTCTGGAGAGTATTTCACCACAGACTGAGTAGATAGGCATTCCTCAAACTCCCCCAATCTCACAGCCATACACATAGTAACAAATGGGGCGCAAGACATCTTCTATAGCCCACAAGAAACGACAGCTCCGAGTGGCGCAGGACACCCGGATGAAGGCTGCAATTGCTGAATTCCGAAAGCTCGAATCTACCAACAATGCCCCTAAACCTTCGGCCCGCGATATCGCTCTCCGTCATCAAGTCCCTCCTACCACTCTCCGGTGCCTGCTTGCTGGTGGAATCCCCATCTCCGAGTTCAACGCTTCCAAGCGCCACCTTGCACCTGCCGAACAACGTGTTATTCTCCACTTCGCCAAGTCTCAAGCAAAAAAGGGATTTCCCCTTAGTCATCGCCTCCTCGAATCGCGTGCCAATGCCATTCTTACAGCTGTTTGCAAAAACCTAGAGACACGGTCGCGCACTCACACACACGTCCCACGGCCTCCCGCCAGGCACAAACCCCGCGCACCCCCAGATCGCCACGGCAGAACCGAAATCTCTCCCTCCCCTCCCCCCCCTCCATTCGTCCACAAGCATGGGCAACTATCGATTCATACATCCCTCCGTGAAGGTGATCGCCCTCGAGCAAGCACATATTTACTCGGCACGACGCGTAGCTAGTAACCTCGGTATGGGTCGATCAACGGTACACGGATTGGTGAGCCGTTGGAGACGATCTGGCCTGGTGGCAGCCCAGCCATTCAACAAGGGCCGCCCTCGGGAGCTAAGTTCTCTTGACTGTGCAGTAGGTAGCTTTCTCCTGAGCAGCATTACCTCCCGTTCTAATTCCAACTGGATTAGTTCCCGGAAGGGTGCATCGAACGCCGACCTGACATCTACCTCAGTGAACTCCAGGAAAACCTCGAAGCTGCAAGAGGCATCATCACAACAATGTCCACCATCCAACGAACCCTCCTCCGCCGAGGGTTCTCCAGAAAACGGGTCACGCGTGATGCGGCGGAGCAAAGCGAGGATGCGCGCGACCGATACCTCCTGCAAGTCGGCCAGTATGACCCGGAGATGCTGGTTTTCGTTGATGAGAGTGCTTACAATCGCCATGTCTCTCGACGGACGTATGGCTGGGCACCAATAGGAACTCGTTCTCGCCGGCGAGATTTTTTTATTCGGGGGACAAGGTGAGCTATCACGACCACGCACTTTTATTGTTGACTGAACTGGCATAGGTACTTGATGCTCCCTGCACTCTCACTTGAGGGCATCCTACATCTCTCGATTCTCCCTCACTCTTTCAATGCCGCGTCTTTTCGCTTATTCATCGACGGCCTTCTTGATGAGATGCACCCTTACCCCGGTCCAAATTCGGTCATCGTAATGGACAATGCCAGTATACACAAAGGCCCTGGCCTGTGCGAGATGATTGAGGAACGGTAAGGTACTTCGATATGGTTTCCTCGCCGCACCGAACACTCTAACACACCATTACCAGAGGAATGCGTCTACTATATCTTCCGCCATACTCCCCGGATCTCAATCCGATCGAAGAGGCTTTCTCATCCATCAAAGCCTGGATTAGATGGAATCATGACTATGTTCTCAGTGAAATGACTGGTGAGGCCACCTGCGATCCTTATCACGTTCTCGGACAGGGTGTATTCAGTGTAACGGCAGAGAAGGCTGAAGGATGGTATCGAGATTGCGGCTACATTGCATAGATGATAATAAATTATCGTGACTTTGTCTTTCTGCATGTCGCGCTCATAGTCAAATCATCAACCTGCATATATAAACAATAAAATTACAGAACATAGAGAAGAGCACCTAATCAGAATCAAAACCTCTCGCACGCTTGGCAGCCCGGTGAGCTTTGTCTCCCTTCACCGTGCGCCTGCACCCCTTTAGAAATACTTCTATAGCCCCTGGAGCCATGCCGACTTCCTCCTTAAAAAACTTCCCTTTGAAGTTAGTTGCGATATTGACATAGACGATGCCGTTCTTCTGCAAGGCATCCTTGTACTGAAGGAAATGGAGAGCAGGGTACTTGCTGTCAAGAGTCGCAAGGAGGGTGGAGATGTCGGTCGACTCGGAGTTGGAATCGGAACTGGAGTCGGAGTCGATGACGGCATGGTTGCGCTTCTTACTTGGCAAGTTGGTGGTGTCTCCAAGGGCAGCGGGTAGTTGGTTCTGAATGATGATAGATGGCATGGCCGGGGTGGATGAGGAGGCTTGCTTCTCGGTGGCGGTCCGAGCTCGCTTCTTGAGGTCGAACTGTTTGGCGTTCGGTGGCTTATCTAACGTTGCTTTCCCATCGGCCTGACAAAGATGCATGGTTTCAGCGTAGATCAAAAGTAGGGCAAGACAGTGATGTACAATTTGTTGGGCCCACCAAATGAGGAACTGGATCGTCAAGGCGAGATGCTCGCCCGTATCATCTCCTTCATCCTTGACCAGGCACCAGCGATTGGGACCTGGATGCTTTGCGCACGCATACTTGAGTTTGAGGCCCCGGAGATGTTGGAGTTGCTGAGTTGGGAGAGTCGCATCGGACGGGCCCTCACCCGAAGCCGCTAGAATACGGGTCAAGTCACCCTTTCGCGCAGCTTGAACAACTGGAGGCGGTGGTGCCTGGCCATGGAGCCGTGAATCGGTGAGTGAGATGGTTTGTTAGATGGGCACCCAGCACTCACCAGGTTGACAACAGTAAGAACCGGTGTTTGCGTTCTCGCACGGCGGACCAGGCCGACGATGGAGTTGATGGCCTGGCGCACATGATCAGTTGTGTCGAGAGCATGTGGAGCTGCAGTCTTGGCCTCCCGAGGTAACTTGTAGCCAAGTTTGGCAGTATCAGGACGAAGGTCCGCCTCGGCGCAGATCCTCTGTCGAAGGACGTTGGCATCGATATCAGACGGAAAATCAACATCGTGTAGGATGCCGTTCCGAGGGACAGAAACACGGAACACCGCTTGAGAAACCCAAAATTAGGCCAAGGAAATACAGTAATCAAGAGAACTCACTTATTGCCCCGTTGGCAGCAGGGGCTTGAGCCTGAGGACCAGGAGGCTGAACGGCGGCGGGTTGGTTGTATGGCTGGACTGGGTTCGAAGTTTGGATGGCTGTTGGTGGCCTTGCCGCTGGGTGAAGCTGGGGTTGTGGTATATCTTGCACAGCTTGCTGTCGTGGCTGGGGTATGCCGGGTGGTCGGGGTTGTGGAGGGGTGTCTGGAGGAGGAGGGGGAGTCGCCGAGGCCACCCTCGGCTGGTCGGAAATCAAATGAGGAGGAAGCGGGATGTGGACTGGCGGAGAGTAGAGATCACAGACCGGGAGACCATCAGGACCACGTCGAGAGTGAAAGAGAAAGGTCTCCCAGCTGGGTGCGGGTGGCGGAGGGCCGCCGAAATACCAGAGATTCCGTTGCTGCTGAAATTCAGGTTCGTCGAAGGCCATGACCGTCGTTGTTGGCTGCCATTCTTCCGCTGCAGGTCGGTTTTATCTTTTCTGAAGACGGAAGATGCGTCATTGGATGGAGGAAAGTGGTGGATCGGGGGCAGTGCCGGGCGAGGTGGAGGGAGGAGCTGCGGACATGAAGATTGTGGCGTGCCTGGAGCCGTGGGACATGTGTGAGTGCGCAACGGTGTCTCTAGGTTTTTGCAAACAGCTGTAAGCTCCGGAAAGGCCCGAACTTCAAGGTCGGAGTGTCCTGGGTCTCCCGGTTCCTGGAAACTCACAAGGAGGAGATTTCAGTCTACTGGTCACGAGCTCTGGGTCGCTCTCGAGCAAATGGGCTGAATCCAACAGCAGTCGGGTGGTATTTTGATGTACTGGAGGAGCTGGCGCACTCAGGAGTGCCGGCAGAGAACTGCTATGCAGCCAATGAGACTGGAATCGCACTTGGGCAAGCAATGCGAACATTGGTCATTGGTCCTACGGGTGAGAAGGTTCAGCACAAGCAGCAAGATGTGGATCGGGAGATTGTGACGGTCCTGGAGACCATCTGTGCGGATGGCACCCACCTTCGGCCCACCGTTATCTTCAAGGGGAAGAACATTTTGAAAAAGTGGGGTGTGGGGTGTGGGGAATCCTTGTAATGCTTCGTTAGTCTGGTTTCCACCTGATGCACACTACATCATTCCGGTTTTCTTACCTTAAATGGGCAAACTTTGTTTCTCGTGTATTTTTAGCATTGATGTTGGCCCAAATGGATACATGGATTCGGAACTAGCACTAAAATGGCTAGAAGATTTCGATCAGCAGACACGGGGAAAGAATGACCTACCAAGAATTCTCATCCTTGATGGGCACACATCACACACCAGCCTCGCTTTTCTTGATTGGGCAGAGGAGCTTGGTATCCACATGGTTTCTTATCCTCCTCACACTACACATGCACTGCAGGGACTCGATGTAGTTGTGTTCGCTTCCCTGAAGCGTCATTGGCAAGCAGTTCGCGACGCAAGGGAACGGGAGACAGGGCTACCCGTCTGAAAAGAAGATTTTATTCTACTCTACTCTGCTGCCCGGACCGCAACATTAACATCTCAAACTATCATCGAAGCGTTCAGAAAGACCAGTGCTTACCCAGTCAACTGAGCTGCAGTCTCTGAAGAGCAGATGACCCCCAGCACCGAAACTGCTCTCTTCACCTCCTTCCCCGCCGACCTTGCAAGCCCCGTGAAGGCCGTCATTGCAGCAAATCGGTTCCCTATTCGTCCTCGGACACTCTCAGCCAGTGTGGAGTCATCACTTGGGGGAGAACTTACCATAACCCCCAACACCAGCAGCGCCAACAATCCTTTCAATGTCCACGATCCGAGCCAGTACACACCTTCAAAGCGTGCCAAAACCATGAACTTCCTTCTTGAAAAGACGTCAGCATCATTTTTAGCTAAGCCAAAAGGGGAACTGACTGGTGGTGAGACTATTCCGAAACCGGTCTTTGAACGCCCCAGCCAGGACCTCCTACCCAACTGGAATGTCCTCCGACACTTTCCGACACCACCCGCTTTGACTCTTTTGAAAGAGCTAGGAAATGCGAAGGCATTTAGTGATGTTCTTGAGTCATGTCTTGAGACCGCCAATGCGCAGCTGATCCTGGCTCACCTTGAAATTGCAAGACTCCGGACATCACTACAGGAGGCCACAGCAAAGGCAAAGAACAAGAATAGCCGAGGAAAGCTGATGTCAAGTGGGTTGTGTTAGATACCTATGTTGCATGCGCGCGAGGTATAGCTGACCGTGGGAGTTTCTACTCGCCGCGCGGGCTACATATAGAAGTATATAGAACCTGTAATAGTTAATTAGTAGGTAGTTTAATATATTCGCACCTGAGATATTAATCGGTCCGAAGGGAAATCTGGGGGTACGGAGTCAAGGGGGGCATCCTGAGTCGAGAGGCGGGGTGGCGCAGAGAGGCGCGGGAATGCGTTGTGGCGTTACGTGCGCGTGATGGAAGGGGTTCGCGAGCGAATACTCAAGACTGCTAGAACTCGTGTAATTGCTTAATTAGGTAGCGAGTACTTTAGATAATAGTATCTAATACACAATTCGCGAGTATCTAAATTAAGTAATCGAAGGGAAGGGGAAGTGTCGCGTGTCTCGAAGGGAACGCGACGGTGCGATTTCCGAATTAGGAAATCACGTGAGGTTAATCTTATCTAAAGCGATAAGATAAGCGGGTCGTTCGAGTTTCACGCTGAACTGAGCGGGCTTGGCGTTCGAGTATCACGTGGAACTAGCAGAATTAAGTCTAAGTATCACGCTAGACGAGCGGGATTGAATGCACACAAGGGGCAAAGCGAAATAAGAGGGGGGTAAAAAGGGGACGACGACAATAAGGTCGCGTCGGCCCCATATTTATACAGTAACTAACTATGTTCCATACTATTCTAGCATTATCTATAACGTTCGCGTATGTTCCTCTAATAATTCTACGTCTTTGCTAGCGGTTTCGCGAGGTTCGGCGAGCCGCCGAACACAGCCACGTGACTTGCGCGCTAATTACTGGAATCGGGTGACGGCCCGATTCTGCTATTAGAGCAAGCTAGCTATTAATGGAATATTATATCTAAAGACGATTTGTGGAGCTCTTCGTAGAGTTTCGTTGAATCGTCGCGAAGGTTCCGGATCGTCGCGTCGGTTTCACAAATAAGGTAGTCTTCGCGTTAGAACAACTACATGAATTCTATTTAAGTCTAACGATCGGCCGGGCTACGGACAAGAGATAGACTAGAAAGAAAAGAGAAAGAAAGAAAAAGAAAATTTTATTCTACTTCTAACTACGGCGCCGATTAGGATAGAGGGGGGGTGGCGGCGCAGGATTGCCGTCAGCGATTCCCACGGTCCCTTGACAGGTTGGCGCGGCTGTTGACCTCTCCTGAGTTCAGGGATGTGATACTGCAGGATGAGCAGGTAGCGAGGGCAAAGGTGGAGGCTAAGGCTGAACGAGGGAAAAAGGCGGTGATTGCAAAGGCAAAAAAGGCGTGGAGAGCGAGGGATGTGGCGCAAAGAAAGCGCCGCCGTGCAGCCCAGCTGAAGGAGTATGAATGGGAGTGTAAGGCTGCTAAACGGACCGGTGAGCAGAAGCCGAAGATGCCAAAGGCGCCCACCTGACCACCGACCCCCGATGATCAATTCTTTGAAGCTGAGATCGATGGACAGGAGCTTATTATCATGGGGAATGGGTCTAGCGACGAGGAGGATGAAGAGGGAAGCGATTCAGAGGAGGACTGAGGGAGATACCAATCAATGATAGGGGGTGGAGGGCCGTGAACCAAGGACCGCTTAACGCCGAAACCCGCATGTCAGATTAGTCTCGGAATTTCTTGCCTTTGTGAGGATCGAATGTCATATAATTTGTAAACCACACCATGGACAATTGAGATTCTCACAAATTACATAAGGTCCCAAGTCATGAGTCAGTTCTTGCAAGGTGCAGTGGTCAATCTACAAAAGTGTGCGCCAAGGAGCGCCTAAAAACTGTACACGCATTGCCGAGATTCCCAATGCAAATGAAATCAACATCCCTCAGGACTCAAAGCTGCTCCCAACTGTAGATATGGCTCGATATTAGGAATCTCAGCATTTGTATGCCTTGCAAGTAGCTCTGTTCAAGTTCCTGAGGCTGAAAGGCCGGTTTGGGACCTTCTCCAATATTGGAGGATCCCTGCAAGCGCGTTGAAGCACCTTCCAGGTTGATCTGTTCTACAGGTCCCATCTGAACTTTTCTAGGAGCATGGTTAGGTGGTTTGACGGCTGAGGATTTGCTGGGACAGCAGTGTGGGCCGCTGTCGCACCGCTGCAATTCCGGCCTCTTTGATGCCCATATGGGAACTCAAACGCCCAAAATGGCTCTCTGAATTGGCTAGGCTGGCAGCCATCGTTTTATTTGTAGGTCTTATTTCGCTGTCGGTTGGGTTGATTCAATATGCATCAAGCTACTGAAGTCACCAAGCTCTCTATCTGATGTCACAGGACGCAAAGCGACGTTTTCTGGAACAAAAAAACCTGCCTCCACCTGCCTAATAAGACAGGTGAATTCAGGTTTTTGGCTGGATTTCGGCAAAATTCCCTTGTGAGAAAACATGGCTTTGCATGCTGTGTGTGGGTGTCATGCGGCATCAGGCTGCCCATCCCAGAACACAATCTAAGTACCCACATGAAGTGAGAAACTATTGAAATTAGTTGACAGGCTTGAATACCATGGTTTTTGCCGTGTTTTCTCAGGGAATCGGATGGCCTGTTGATTTCACTGGGGAGGTGATCCCGCTGCGGCAGCACTGCTGTCCAAACATGTTTAGCAAGTTCGAGATCCACAACACCGGAGACCACCGCCACACCATAGCAAAACCTTTACATTATGTGAGTTGCAGGTCTTGTGATATTGGTGCCCTTGTATTGGCAGGGCGGCCCACTTTGCTGGTCCAGTAGCAGCATTAGGTCTCCCAAAATAAAGGGTCCTGTCATCATTCAGGTAACGTTGCGGCAGCACCACAGCAGCGAATTTTTGAGCGCATTTGATGCTGCCCCATCAGACCCCGGGGGAAGCGCACTAATTCTCCTTGAAGTAATCAGGGACCAGTTTTTGTTTCGAACAGGCTCCGAACTCTCCTCCAACCTGAATCAGTTGGGCTGTCCCTGCCATTTGGATCGCCAGGTGATGCCGCCCCAACAAGGTGTTGTCAAATTGCTGTCTCCTCACTCCGCCTCGTAATGCCGCAAATTATCACAGCATATGTATTGTAACCTAACACAACAACCTCACACAACTATTCTTGACATCGTGAGAGATCCCCCCATCGTGCTGGGGCATCAATTTTGCGGTGCACGCTGCCTCATTTCCAACGATTTCAGCTGATTGGGGTTAAAGTATTGCCTAAATACTCGCATTTTCAAGTTCACCAGTAGGCATTTAGAGCCGCTCAGCCAGTCTGGTTTGCGGCAGCACCTGCCTTTGTTGCTTTGCTGCGCCACCAATCTCAATGTCACAAGAGAGCCAGCAAACCAGAAATAACATATTCTTTTGTGCATCGTGCATCTATATCTGCTGTCCTATTTTTTTCAGAGGCACTTCTCGATCCTATTCTGCTGCGGCAGTGGTAAAACTCTCGTTTTTAGCACGTAGATCACGCCCCACTTGATTGGTGCAGGCTGTTGCCTAGATATCTGACCCTTGAGCATCTCCTGCCAATCGGCTACTGGGATTGGAGGTTGTCGGGGGCGCCGCCACATCAGGGCACTGGTGAGCCGCAGTTTGCGGTTTCTTGCAGCCATTTCTCTCTTAATTCCTTATACAAACAGTTAGAAGCTCATCACCGCTGCTGTCTGCCTGTGTCATGCCATATTTTCGTTTTATAGGCTTACCACGACTATGCTGCAGCACTTCATAGGTATTAACAAGATTCTGCCGCATGGTCTCCCTGCATCTAGTGGAAATCGCGAGACTTCGAATTCAACAGCATTTGTTCTTCTTCACTTGCTCCTTCTTGCTCTGAACCTTCTTCTTGAACGCTTCGGGGATCTAAGTTGAAGGGATCGATGTGGAGTGTGATCGTTCTAGGGGAGATGTGTGGCTCGGCATTGGAAGCCGTCGTCCTTGAGGAGGTACGTACTCCACCCAGAATATGTACGGTTCTTTCAGCTGGGGTTACCAGCATATCTTCGATATTCATTAACGGAGATGGGCTCTGAGGGGCCGGTGGTGCTGGTACAATAGGGGCTTGTTCTTGTGCAGGCGGAGAACCTCCGTGGCTGCAACACTACAGGGTTTAACGCTAATTCGAGACAGAACTCAACTCGAGACACCTTCAGGAACGCGTGATCCACTGATCCAATGCCTTTCAAAATGTACAATAGCTATTCTCCATGCTAATCGGGCTACAGTATGTATTTTGAAGCCTAGTCAATTAGATAGGTGTGCTGCAATGGGAGATTCAGGCTCAATTTGAGGTCCCCCCTGTCCCTCAGTCGATTTACACCAGATTCATGTCATTTTCCTTGAAAATTTGAACATTTTGGTACAACATATCGTGATAAACATTCCACAAAATTTTGGATTCGCCTACAGATATTTTGGTAGAGATTCTCAGGTCAGAACAGAGAGTGGCAACACCCGCTTCGGCTCTCACTCCACCCCTGCCGTCCCAAAACAACGCGACCCTCCTGCCTAGAACGTCAGCCCGACCTCAATGGGGAGAAAACCTCTCTCCAAGCTACAGAAAAAGCGTAATCAGCACGAGGACTTGCACCAGCGCAAGCAGCGGGCATTGGCCGCATACCAAGCAGAGAAGAAGAAGCCCGAAAAAGAGAGGCGCTCCATACGTACTCTAGCAACAACCTTTGGTGTCCCACCCTCGTCACTTGGACATCTATCACGCGGTCGTCGGTCGCAAAAGGATTATGCGCGTGACAAGGAGCTGTTATTGGAAGCGGAAGATGTCGTCCTCACCCAGCACCTCTTGCTTCCAGGAAATCGCGGATTCCCTCTCACCCCGAGGATGATCGCTGAAAAGGCCAATGCCATACTGAAAGCGCGGCTTGGGGACGCCCATAAGGGGATTGGGAAGCGCTGGGTAACGCGATTCATGTCACGTCACCCTCAGCTGCAGGAGTACCGAAGTACCGGGTTGGAGCGGGCAAGAGCGAACGGCTTCACTAAGGCCGCGGTAAAGTTGTTCCAGCAGGCTTGGCAGGAGGTGTATGATGAACACAGTCCCGAGCCTCCTTATATGTTTGCTGTGGATGAGACCGGCTTGATGATGGGTGTCGCACTGTCTCAGATCGTTGTGGGTGAAAGAGGGCAGCGAAACCTCCATTTGCGTGAAAACGGAAATCGCCAGCTGGTGACTTCTGTTGTAACAATTTGCGCTGATGTGTCACGATCTTAGCAATAGAGACCGAGCAGGGCATATCTGACTGTGGACTGTGGACTGTGGGACTGTGGACTTGGGACTTTGGTTAACAGAGAGAGATCACCACCCGATCGTAATCAGTATGGCACGAAGGTCGAGAGGACTGTTGGATTGTAGTAGACGAGAGGCGGAATGAGGAACAAACCACCTCATTCCGCTGCGGTTAAATACTAAGGAGTGGCTGTAACTAGAATATCCTAGAATAGTAAAGAAGGTGGTGGAATGTCAAGGAAAGACTGACGCGTCGAATGAGTAAGAGAAACATGGGATACATGAGGGGATGAGTAAGGAATGTGTGGTGAAGGTGAGGCGACAATGCGATCGAGGGCAAAGTTATGGGGACGCGGGGTAGTCGTGGGAATGTGGGTGGACCCTGGGTGTGACGTGTGGACCTTTGTTGTGACATGTGGTGAGGTCATCACATTAGCCCCTCCTAAGGACGACGACGAGGTGCTTTGCGAGGAGG
>WSTY01000455.1:0-19136 GCA_019633465.1 Tulasnella sp. 417 | reverse complement strand
CGAAGAATGAACAAGGCATTGGCGAGAAAGGAGAGGATAGAGAACTCGCAAATGAAGCCAGAGGAAATTGCCGAGGTGAACCAGTACCCTGAGCTGTTCGAGACCCCCACACACCAACGGTTGGACGGATGGAACGCGCATACCATCAATGGACCACCACCACCTTTCGCTAGTTCCCGTGGAGACCAGGACGAGAAGGACGTCGATGAAGCAGGAATGACCAAGCCGGGCTCGGAGAAAGCACCACCAGTGGATCATGATGGTTGGAAGCAAGGCACGGTCGTCGGGCCAACAATGCCTGAGCCCGTGTACACTCAGGCATCAAATCCGGACCTGCAGAAGGATTCGGGAGAGAAGGCACCCTTCAAGCTATTTTGACGACTGCTGCACGCGGTAGGGGCAGCCTGAGCGAAAGGTTCCAGTCGCTGGAAACTTTGTGGAATATCTATTAGCTTCACACGATATATTCTCGATCACTTTCCGACGCCAAGCCTAACAAAAGGAATCAGGAACGGATGGAGTCTTGCGGACGGAATTTCTTCGAACTCCCACTTCGACTAGGAGCAACAATCATATCTTCCAGCACTGTAACTTTCTCGTCGCTTCTTCTTATTCTCGATAATTTCTTTCTCTTAATTGTTTGATTAATTAATCAAGGCAGGCAAGGCCCCGCCGCGAGCGGGTGCCCTAGTCGGGGGTCTAGCCGGAGCTTCCCCATTTATCATTTATGTAATAGATTTCTTTATTTGCTTACCGAACTCGTTCTCCTTCAGACCAGTAATTCCTACAGCCTGCCTGGCCAGTCGATCCCTTGGGGTCGATCTGAGAACAGGGTTCGAGGCTTGCGGCTGTGTCTCAGTTTGGATCTGGGAGGTCAGTTGGCATCTAAAAATGGAGGATTAACTGGTGCAAATGTAAGCCCCTCGGCAGGTACAGACCGCCAAGCACCTACAGGTCCTAAAAGTATATTACGACGCAGCAGTTTACGGCAGGCCCTCTACAGGATCCGAATGTGACGCTCCAGTCTTTAAGAGCAACGGAACACAGCACGTACAATAGAGCAACTTTTTTCCTCTATCTCCCCAGTCTTTACGCTCGTTAACAGTCTCGTACATTTTCGGCATGCCACTCGCTTCTATCCTTCGAACGACCTTCCTTGCATCCATGGTTTTATGAAATTTATTCACAACAATGGTGCTGGCTGCTCCCGCTGGCTCCAACAAACTGCTCCCTCTCGAAAGCCACAGCGGCTCTTTTACCAAGAGGGGCCTCCATCTGAGCCAAACAGCCAAGATCGCCCTCATTGTCGGTATGTATTCCTTTATTCGTCTGAGCAAACGTTGTTCAGTCCTTTACCCGCGTCTCGGCAGTTTTCGTCGGCCCCATCGCGCTCAGCGTGACCTGCATAATTATCTATTTCATTCTGGTTTGCATCGCGGAGCTTTGCAGCGCGTTGGGGAGGAAGAAAAAGACGCCAGAGAAGCAGAAGGCCGTAGAGAATTCCCGGGCGAGGCCAGAAAATTCCCAGTCGGAGCCAGCAGGTGCGGACCTCGGGCCAGTAGAACAGTTTGTTGGCGAAGTGTCATCTTGAATTCTACCAGTCTCTGGGCCACCTCATACCCTTTCGCATCCCCCGGAGAACCTGAAACCATACAGTTGCTACTTTAATTCACTGTTCCACGCCTGAGTCGGGTCTAAAAAGAGACACATTGAGGCCAGAAGGACCAGCCCCGTCAACGCTGTGGCCTTGATTGAGACAGATCGCTTGCAGGTTACCCGGCGTTGAAACCAGCTGATGAACTAGGGTTATTAGATGTTTCGCTACTTGACTCTAGTAGTTTTGATAGTCCCGAATGGCTTGTCCGGGGTGAACCTCCTCCGCTAACCAAGTTTGGGACTCTTGAACCTCTGGATTGAGTGGCCCTTTCCCCCTAACCTGGCCAACGCGCGCGTCGGCTGATACTCCCGAACCACCAACGGCAAAGCTTCCTGGTGTGTGCACGACACTGGGACTTCGGATAGAGGTTTCTAAGAATGTAGGGCTTTGAGCGAAGACTGGTTAGAGAATCAGGGAGGCGGCGATTGAACCTTCTAGGACTCGATAAACGACTTGAGGACCGAAGTGGGGATGGAAGACAGCGTAAAAAAACAGAGAGGATGCGTGGCAGAAAGAGTCATGTGAAACCGACATTTGGGTCCCTTGAAGGGGCTGGGATTCAAAATGAGCGAGTCGGTCATTATGGAGGTTAGCGGATGACATGTGACTGAAGTTCGCTGGATCCATTGCCCTCCGGCGTCAGCGCTGCCCGTAAGCCGGTACTAAACCTGGGTGTCACAGCAAATAAACGATTAGGGGTTTAGAGTCGTGAACACTCGGTTCAGTCGTTTTGATGGCTATTTGGGAGGAAAAGTGACCCCGGCTTCAACACTGAACGTCTGGGTTGCTCGTACTAAGACGGGCCAACTTGAACAAGGACTGAACGCTCCAAGTAGTTGTTTGAGCCCCGTTCAACTCCCATTCGAAAGAACGCACCTGGACTCGGAATATAAGATAATGTTTAACGGTCTGGCTCAGGGCTACGGTCACCCTCCGACTTTGTCCGCCCCGGCGCTGCTCCCGGCCCAGGCTGCCAGAGCCCATGTATCCGTGCCAGAACCCCGAACAAGTGGCCACATAACATCAGTTAAGGAACTAACCGACAATACCCGTGTACGAGCAGGAAGGTTGGTCGGTGCCTGACTGTGCGCCTCGTTAGCTGAAAGGTGGCTGCCGCCTGGAGAACTGCAGCTCGAAGCTCGTGCTCCTGCCCGCCAATCGCTCCTCCAAGGCTATTGTACCCTTAGGCGCACCGCCATTGGGTGCCAATAGGTCTCGAGTCCTGTGGCGGTGTCTCCATTTGGAGGGGGGGGGACAATCCGATCGTTTCTAAAAATGGAACACGTAGAAACTGATACTACTTCTTGGCAGGCCCCAGAGCTTCCCAGATCTCCCGAGCTGACGGAAATTGACGTATGACGCATGGCAATAGCTAGTTCTCGAAATATAAATGTGGCGTGTTTTTTTGTCCAAGAGTCGACGGACGAACACCACTCCGCTTTCGACCTTCATCACCTCTACGCCGTTGACGACCTCTTACTCTGTCATCATACTATCATCTGCTATGTCTCGGCCAATATTCTTCGTAATCACGATTTTGTTCACAGCAATGGCGCTGGCTGCTCCGGTTGACACCCACCAACTGGTGCCAAGGGGGGAAACGGGTAGTGGCCATCTGGGTAAAAACGAAAAGATATTCATTATAATTATTTCCGGTTCGTATTTCTTGCACTCCACTCTGCAGCACATGCATTCGGTTGCTCATACTCCTCAACAGTCATTTTAGGCTGCTCTGCGGTCATAGCGCTCATCTCTTGTCTTTTTGGTCGGGGCGAGTGCCTGTGCGGGTGTGGGTGCGGGTCTGAATATGAGTGCTGAACCCAATTCGAAACTCCGCTCAAAACTTGGGAGGCCACCTTATCACTGCCGGTCTTCCATCCTAGTGGACAGGATGTTTGGGTATAAGTTCCCATCGAGGCGTCGGGATTTTTCTCGCGGATAGAATGGTTGGAAGAGGGCAATGTGTACAGAGCAAAGCATCTATTTCCATTTTGTATACTAGTTGATCAGTATACCCGGGGTCTAATTCAGGCTCTGATCTACGAATTGAATTGAGTCAAGGGACCCCCGCACACCAAAGTTTGGACTGATGAAACGCGCGTACCAAACCCGGAAAAGTAGCCACTTAGTTTCAGTCAAGGAACTAATCGAACAAGACCCCTCCTGCGCGCGAGCAGAAAGGTTAGCCAGTGTCTGGCTGTGCGGCTCGTCAGCTGAAGGGTGTTTGGTGCTTGGGGGAAGTGGAAGTCAGAACTCATGCTCTTGCACGTCAAGCACTGCTCCAAGGGTATTTGTACGTTTAGGCTCACCGTTGGTGTACGCCAATAGGTCTCGAGCCCTGTGGCCGTGTCTCCATTTGGACAGGTACGGCAACGGTTTCTAAAAATGGTGCACGCGTAAATATATACCTCCTCTTGGCAGGCTCAGCCCTTCCCAGATCTCCATATCTAGCGGAACTGGAAGGATGACGTATGAAAATAGCTCACTTTCGAACTATAAATGTGGCGTGTTTTTTTCTTTTTGTCAAAGAGTGGACGGACGAGCACCTCTCCTCTTTCGACCATCCTCACCTCTGGACGCCTTTGACGACCTCTTACTACGTCAGCATACTATCATCTGCTATGTCTCGGCCGATATTCCTCTTAATTACGATTTTGTTCGCAACAATGGCGCTGGTTGCTCCGGTTGACACCCACCACCAACTGGTGCCAAGGGGGAAAACGGGCGGTGTCCATCTGGGTAAAACGGGAAAGATAGTCCTTTGCGGTCCGTATTTCTTGCACTCGACTCTGCAGCACATGCTGCGTTCGGTTGCTCATACTTCTCGACAGTGTTTGGAGGCTCCATCGCGCTCGGTGTAGTCGGAGGAATCATCGAATGCCTTCTATGTGGGATCCTCGGCCTGTGCTGCGACTGCTGCTGTTCCTGCGACTGTTCCCACGAGAGATCGAGCGGCGGGAATGCTAGACAATCCCCAGTGGCAATGCAACCAAGGGGCGTGGTGAGTTCTCAGCCGATGCCGGAGAACAACCGGGCGAGGCTAGAGAACCCCCCGGGGAAGCCCCAGCAAACGTCAGAAGCTCCAGACCTCGGAGCAGTAGAACAGTTCGGTGACGATATAGCTTAATAAATTTGGGCAGTGTTCTAGGCAACTCATATTTACTTCATGATGAGGATATGGGTCTTAACTATGCATTCCACATTTCTTCTGTCCTCGTTCTCATCCGACGTCCTGCGCGTGCCCAGTTCATAAGGTTGCTATGCGAGACAAGGAATTTGCGGTATGAATCGAGGCTCCTTCTTTTCATTCTGCTTTCTGTGTTGACGCAACCTAGTCATCGACACGGAACACAATCCGCGAGAAGACCCCTTTCATCCAGGAACACTTGGTACTGCAAGCTCTCAAAGTTCAAGCACGTCAATCTCCAGCAGACGAGCGAACGATGACCGGAATGATGTGACCCAACCGCGGTTGTTTTCTCAAACCCGTCATTTAAACTCGCACAGGGAATAGCAGGGTCTAGCTTGGTTGGATCTAGCTCGGTTTCGCCGTGGGTCGGAACCCGTGTCTGAAGGGTCGGTGTCCGGTCAATGATAACGTCACCCTCCCCTTGTAGCATAGCACTCGGTGCCTTGCTGGCTGGTTTATATTATGTAAGGACGAATGCAAGGTGATTTTGGCGCCATTGCAGCGAGAGGCGGTACTTCAATGGGGGCATAAATAATAGTGGCCTCGATAAGTGGACCCTCGGCATGTTCTTTCTAAAAAACCGGGTAAGTATTGCAGCAAGAGAGTCAAACTTTTAAGTCTGGCCAGACCCGCATAGCCGTGATAGACGCCGAGGCTTGGAGAGGCCAAGCCGTGCCATTCTTCTTAGAAGCGACATTCGGCTATCTAACAATGCCCTGGCTGACTATGCAGTACCATTGCCAGCGGTACGAGATAAAAATTCTCGCTCCTTAATCTATCAGACAAGTTGTGCGGCGGAACGACATAAGCGAGACATTGATAGCCACTTTTTTGCAAATAGTCCCTTAATAAACCCTTGAAAGGCTTGTGTCACGTGTGCCCTCTTTTGTTCTTTGCGACCGTCGGCTGGCGTTCGTCAGAAGAATGTACCCAACTCGAAACATAAGTGCTTAAGGTTTACCAGCCTGGTCTACGCTCAAGCTGACCGGTGCCCATACTGTGTGGCTGGGCAGTCACCAAAAACACTCCATGGTACCATTCGGCTCAGAAATACATTCCTCGGCCACCAGGCACTTCAACGATTGGCATTGCCTTTTTTTTTCTTCTTTTTTCTTTTCTTTTTGTGATTTGATGCGCGTGGCGGTGTTTCGGGTGGACTGCGTGGGCGTCTGTCGGAACCAAAAATCAAAGCTCAATGTTACGGCAGGCACGCGGCTGGCCACGGATCGACAGCCCTAAAAAGAGAGCCTGATCAGGACCTCCCCCTTCGCTCTCCAACCTCTACGCTGCCAACGACTCCCGGCGATTTCAACATCCGCCTGCTACGATGCGTCGAACTGTGATCCTCTCATTGTTGGTCTCATTTGCAGCAATCTTGCTGGCGGCTCCAGTCGAACGGCAGGCCCCGACTCACGTATTGCTCCCGAGAGCGAGACCAACCAGATATTCGCAAGAGACTGTAAAGCTGAGTAAAACAGGCAGCATCGTTCTTGGATCTGGTACGTGTTCTTTTTGCTCGGGCCCCACCTCGGCGTTTAACCCTCCTTCCGGAGCAGTCATCGGAAGCGTCTTCGGTCTTTGTTTCACCGTACTTGGCTGCAGTATGCTTCGAACCTTTATTCACGCGCGAAGAATGAACAAGGCGTTGGCCAGGAAGGAGAAGATAGGGAACTCGCAAATGAAGCCGGAGGAAATTGCCGAGGTCAACGAGTACCCCGAGCTGTTCGAGACCCCCGCACTCCAACGGTTGGACGGACGGAACGCGCCTACCATCAATGAGCCACCACCACCTTTCGCTAGTTATCGCGGAGACCAGGACAAGAAAGGCGTCGATGAAACAGGAATGACCAAGCCGGGCTCGGAAAAAGAACCACCAGTGGATCGCGATGGTTGGAAGCAAGGCACAGTCGTGGAGCCTACGATGCCTGAGCCCGTTTACACTCAAGCATCAAACTCGGACCCGCAGAAGGACCCGGGGGAGAAAGCACCCTTTAAGCTATTTTGACGGCTGCTGCACGCGGTAGAGGCAGCCCACGCGAAGAGCCCAGTCCATGGAAACCTTGTGGAATATCTATTGGCCCAACGCGATATGTTCTCGATTAATTTCAGACGCCAAGCCGACAAGAAAAATCAGGGACGAATAGAGTCTTGCAGAAGGAATTTCTTCGAGCCCTCACTTCGGCTATGAGCAACAATCGTATCTTCCAGCACTGTACCTTTCTCATCGCTTATTTTTATTCTCCGCACTTTCTTTCTCTTAATCGTTTGGTTAATTAATCAAGGCAGGCAAGGCTCCGCCGCGAGCGGGTGCACCAGTCGGGGGTCTGGCCGAAGCTTCCCCATTCATCATTTTTGTAATAGATTTTTTTATTTGCTTGAAAGCTATCCGGCCGAACTCGGTCTCCTATAAACCAGTAATTCCTGGCATCCAATCCGGACCTGCGGAAGTATTCGGGAGAGAAGGCGCCGTTCAAGCTGTGTTGACCACTGTCGTCAGCGGCAGCGACCTTCGGTTGCAACATCTGGTGGGACTATAGCGCAAGATTTATTAGCTCGACAGGATATTTATTTCGGATTCTCTCTTCACGAGCGTGATGGAACCGCTGCGCGCTGGACACGCGCAGGGAGCTCA
Organism: Tulasnella sp. 417; assembly: GCA_019633465.1. Lineage (NCBI taxonomy): Eukaryota > Fungi > Basidiomycota > Agaricomycetes > Cantharellales > Tulasnellaceae > Tulasnella > Tulasnella sp. 417. The sequence goes on along the minus strand of WSTY01000455.1, from coordinate 11,657 downwards.
TTTTCTATTCACTTTCAGGGGCGCAATACAGGTGATGTCGCGTCGTCCTGTTTATTGTTCTTCATATTATTATATTCTTTCCTCTTCTATAGGGACTAACTCTTGTATGGTAACCGCATTTTTTATATGCCTCATTCTCGGCTGTTTAGGCTCCGAATGCGGCCGCTCGCGCTCGCTCCCTGTTATTTCAAGCTCCAAAACCCACTTATCTGTGGCAGAAACCGGAACATACTGGCCGAATCTTTCGACCACGGACCCAATCGAATGAGATCCTGTGGCGAGCAGGTACGTTAGTCGGTGTCTTGTTCCCCTTCAGCTGACTGTGTTTGGTGCTAGGGAACTTCCGGTGCCCCGAACTCATCCGCTTGTGCGGCAATCGCTCCTCCAGACCAACCAGATTATTTTCCCTTCGGTCATTGAGTGCCAGCCATAGGAGAGCCGCCTGTAACTCTATGGCTGTGCGTGTATGGACAAGGAAACGACAAGTATTGAACGTAAAGATCTACTTCTTGGCGGGCACAGCCTGAGACCTTCCCAAACCTTCTGGGTTGCCAGAATTGCCTGCAACTTGGTGTCTGACCCATGGCAGTCCAGTTTCCAGACATACTGTACTATTTCGCCAATAACGGCAGTCTCATGCGCCGCGTTCCAACAAGATAGTTGTCCCTTCAGTTTGCCAGACCGGCGTGATCGCAGTGGACACCGGAGGGAGTAGTCGAGGCAATCACGTTTGGTGAAGTCAACACGTGTATGTCATGAAGCGACACTCGGCTCTCACATTGGCGGGCCCCTATCAACAAGTCCGATTTTGGGGAGGTTGACGGAGGAGAAAGGGAAACAGAATGCGATCTTCAACAGCTTCAAATGATCCTCCTTAGGCAGGCGATGGAGTAAATGATTTTGATTTTATAATCGATAAGGGGTTTAGAGCCTTGAACACTCGGTTCAGTCGTTTGGAGGGCTGGTTGGGGGAAAAAGTGACCCCGGGCTTGAACACTGAACGTCTGGGTTGCTCGTACGAAGCCGGACCAACTTGAACAAAGACTGAACGATCCAAGTAGTTGGTTGAGCCCGGATCTGCTACAATTCGAAGAACGTACCTGGGTTCGAAATATAACTGCTTAGATAATGTTTAACAGTGGCTACAGGGCTGCTGTCACCCTCCGACTTTGTCCGCCCCCGCGCTGCTCCTTGCCCAGGCTACCAGAGCCCATGTATCCGTGCCAGAACCCTGAGCAAAGTGGCCACATAATATCAGTCAAAGAACTAACCGACAATGCCCCCCTGTGCACGAGCAGGAAGGTTAGTCGGTGCCCGGCTGTGCGCCTCGTTAGTTGAAGGGTGTTTGCTGCCTGGTGCCAATAGGTCTCGAGTCCTGTGGCGGTGTCTAGATTTGGACATGGGGGCATCCCTGAAAATGGAGAACGTAATAATTCTTTTGGGCAGTCTCCAGACCTTCCCAGACCCTCCAGATTTTCCAGGGCTGCACGCAACCTAACGTATGGCACATGGTAGCTCGTTGCTGGTGTATGCATATGGGGCGATTTTCCCTCCAAGAGTCGACGGGCGACCACTCGCCTCTCGACCATCCTCACCCTCACGTCGTTGACGACCTCTTACTCTTTCAGCATACCATCAGCTGCTATGTTTCGAACGATCTTCTTCGTAATCATGATTTTGTACGCAAAAATGGCGTTGGCTGCTCCGGTTGACTTCCACCAACTGCTCCCAAGAATGTCCATCTGGGTAAAACGGGAAAGATAGCCCTAATTTTCGGTCAGTATTTCTTGCACTCGACTCTGTAGCAAGTGTTGCGTTCGGTTGTTCATGCTTCTCGACAGTCTTGGCAGGCTCCATTGGACTCGGCTCCATAGCATTCTTCTGTGGTGTTATGTGTGTGTGAAGTCTGTCTCTTGTGCGGCGAGACATCAATGAAGATGACGATAGGTGCAGTTGTACCACCACCGCAACAAGGGGGGGGGGGGGTTGTGAATTTCCAGCCAACGCCAGACAACAACCAGATGAGGCTAGAGAACTACCCGAAGAAGCCAGAGAACTCCCAGCAAAGCTAGACGCTCCGGACCTCAGAGCAGTAGGGAAGTTCGGTTGTGATGCAACTTATTGGTTTTGGGCAGCCTTCTGGACGACTAATATGTGCCTCCTTATGAGGACATGCGCCTGAATTAGTATGCATAACCATATTTCTCCTGACGGCCTTGCTCCCATCCGACGTCGTGCGCGCGCCCAGTTATACAGTTGCTACGTGAGACAAGAAATGTACGGTATAAATCGAATATTCTTCTTTTCCTTCCGCGTTCTGTGTTGTTGCAATGTAGCGCCGCCGATATGGAATGCAATCGGGGAGAAGACTCCCGTCAGGTAGGATGACTCGGCACAGCGAACTCTCCAAGTTCAAGCATGTCAACTTCCAGCAGACAAGCAAACGATGACAGGAACGATGTGACCCAACCGCAGATATTTTCTCAGACCCGTCATTCAAAAAGACTCTGACAGGTGCCAGGATGGTAATAGGGTCATAGGTTGTTTGATCCAGCTAGGGTCCGCCGTAGTCGGGGAGGGTCGGCGTCCGGCAATGATAACGTAACCCCGGGCTTTTGGCATAGTACTCGGTGCCTTGCCGGCTGGTTATTTAAGGGCGAATGCAAAGTGATTTTGGCGCCATTGCAACGAGAGCCCTAACATCAGCGGGAGCATAAATAGTAGTGGTTGCAGTATGCTTCGAACCTTTATTCACACGCGAAGAATGAACAAGGCATTGGCGAGAAAGGAGAGGATAGAGAACTCGCAAATGAAGCCTCGTTATTTCAACACGATGTTTACGTCTTCAAGGGCGTGATGGGACTCCTGCGTGCAGAATTCGCGCAAGGAATTTCATTCTGGTGACATCTCCTATTAACCTTCGGGAGCACGATGCGGGTGCTGTCGCCACGTTTCTTTATTCTCCGTATTCTTTTTATCTTTTGCTATCCTCTATGTGCACCAGCTCTTATACGGTGACGACGTTCTCGATATGCTTAGTTCTCAGCTGTTAATTGTCCCGCCTGTGTCCGCTCGCGCGCCGCTGCTTCTTGTCCAGGCTGCCACAGCTCATGTATTCGTTGTAGATCGCCGAAGAAAGTGGCCACATAACATCAATCAAGGCAATGACCGAATCGAACCCCGGCCCCTCCTGCACGCGAGCAGTAAGTTTAGTCGGAGCCTGGCCGTCAGCTGAAGGGTGTTTGCTGGATGGGAACTGCCATTCAGAACTCGTGCCAAGCAATCCTCCAAGGCTATATCTGCACGGTTAGGTTTGCTACTAGTCGGTGCCAATACGTCTCGAGCCCGGTGGCTGTGTCTCCATTTGGACATGGGGGCATCCGATCGTGTCTAAATAAAGAGCACACTGCCAAGACCTTCCCAGACCTCCCAGACTGCCAAAGCTTGCGTGCAACCTGATGGATGACGCGTGGTAATAGCTCGTTTTCGAAATATAAAAGTGGCGTGTTTTTTGTCGACGGACGAACCACACCACTCCGAGTCGTCTTTCGATCCATCCTCACCCTCACGCCGTTGACGACCTCTTACTCTTTCAGCATACCATCAGCTGCTATGTCTCGAACGATCTTCTTTTTAATCATGATTTTGTTCGCAACAATAGCTCTGGCTGCCCCAGTTGACTCCAACCAACTGCTGCCTAGAGCAGAAAAGCGCGAGCTGAGCGAAAACGGAAAGATAGCCCTCATTTCCAGTCCGTACTTCTTGCACTCGATTCTGCGCATGTTATTCGGTTGCTCATACTTCTCGACAGTCTTTGTAGGCCCCATAGCACTCAGTCTCGGCGCAGGACTCGTCTATCTCTTGATTTGGGGTATCGTCGCCCTGTTCTGCGGATGCCAGTGAGGGTCAACGACAACGGTACCAAATGGCGTGTATGCTGGACCACCACTACCACTGGCAACGCAACAAGGGCGGGTGGTGAACTCTCAGGGTGGAGATGTGGCTAACTAAATTTGGGCAGTCTTCTGGGCAACTGATATGTACTTCCTTATGAGGACACTAGTCTTGACCATATGTACATACTGTGTTTCTTCTAACCACGCTCTCAAGCGAGGTCGTGCGTGTGCCCAGTTATAAGTTTGCTACGTTAGATAAGAAATTTACGGTCTAAATCGTTCTGTGTTGGCGCAATTTAGTCGTCGATATGGAAGGCAATCGGTGAGAAGACTCCTATCATTCAGGAACACTTGGTACTGGAAGCTCTCAAATTTCAACCACGTCAATCTCGAACAGGCGAGCGAGCGAGGACCGACCGGAAGGATGTGACCCAACCTCGGATATTCTCTCAGACCCGTCACTTAAACAAACTCTCACAGTGCCTTGCATGGTCATTCGTTGTTTGGATCCAGCTCGAGCCCGCCGTGGGTCGCAACCGGGGTCGGCGTCCAGTCAATGATATGTAACGCCTACCAGCCTGGTCTACGCTGAAGCTAATTGACCAGGCCCCATAGTGTGTGGCTGGGCAACACACACGTGGCTTCGGAAATCCCTTCCTCCACCACCATCCCAGACACCGAGAATCCCCCTCACAGGATCCCTTCGCAATTAAATTTTAGATCTTTTATGAACGCAGCTACCCAAAACACGCTCACCGCTCCTGTTTTCGAAATTCCCACCCCACCAGACGAGTTCGGTCAGGACGGCGGCAAATTCTACCGTTGCTACGATGCGGTTGCGGACGAGATTGACGAGGATATGGTGAAAGGACTGAAGGAACAGTTGGATGGAATGCTCATATTTGTAACTAATTCAGCTATTTCTGCGATTGCTTCCGTTCCCGCTCACATATTACCCAGGCCGGTCTTTTCGCAGGCGTCAATTCTGCATTCCTCGGGCTTACCATCCCCCTTTTGTCCGCCGACCCAGCTGATGACACGAATGCGCTCCTTGCGCAAAACAATGCAATTTTAACCCAATTAGTTATGGGGAAGAATGACAGCCTCCCTGCCAACCCTATTCTACCCTCGGCAGCATTCTCTCCTACTCGTGACATCTTCACGATCAACGCGCTCTTCGCATTGAGCTTAGCATTCGCAATCATGTCATCATTCCTCGCCGTCCTCGGTCGGCAGTGGCTCGTCTACTACCGGAAACGTAGCGGTGGAGGTCCAGACCGTTAACGGTGGGAACAACTCAAGCGGTTCCTCGGAGCCGAACGTTGGCGACTCGAGGCCATTTTAGACGACGTGCTCCCTTCCCTCCTTCAAATAGGGCTCATCATCTTCTGCGCCTCGCTCTTTCTCTATTTTCGTCATCTAAGTCCCACCATTTCCGTAATAATAGGAGTACCGATTTATGTCGGGCTCGCTTTCTTCATTGGAAGCGCACTTTGCACTACGTGGGACAGGTTCTGCCCCTTTCATAGTCCGCTTTCCCATTTACTGTTCTTGGCAGTTCTCCCCTTATCCAAGGCGTGCGAGGCACTCAGGGAGACGCTGCCCATCTTTGGCACGGTCGTCAGGGACAAACCATTCGGGCGAACAGAGGAGAACCTCGAGTTGCTGCAAATTATCTCTCTCCGCCGGACCATTTGTATATCGGGTGAGCCCATCACTTTACTACATGCAATGGCAAACCTCCTAGCATTTAAGGGTACGGCCACCATGGAGCGACTATGGGGCGAGAGCACGTTCCGTCAGCGACTTTTGGAGCTATTTCACAATGCCACTAACGTAGGGATGCAGCTACGAGGCTACAATGCCAATCCTAGGGAGTCTGAAGCATCTGCTAAACGGTTGTACTGCAACGCTGTAGCTCACACTTTGCTTATGGTTGACACCGATTGGGATCAGCTACGAGACTTCCGCAAGGAGCTTGTGGATTACGAGGGCACGAGGATATTGGCCCCCAGCTCACTGCCTTCCGTCTCCTCTCCCATTTTGATTGGGCCAACCCTGGGGTTTTCAGTCCTCTTCTTGCTCTACAACTATCCATCTGATCAAGAATTTCGGAGCATCTGCAATCACCTGGTCGCGTATTCTCAAGTCCTAGCAAGTTGCTCCGATCGCAGATCCTTTTCGGTTTTCTTATGGATCATTTCCCGGCTCCCAGAACTTCGAGAAATAGAATCTGATTCTGTTAGAAGTCTACGAATCGCGTACCGAGGGTAAGTGACTTACTTTACAATGGCTGTATCGATCGTGGCTAAGCGAATTCATTTCTTAATAGAGATATGGATACCGTTTTAGAGGGTTTGAAAAACGCATTCATAGTCTTGTTGGGATCTGAATCTAGGAGCATACCTGACCGCGACCGCGTTTTGGCCAACACGCTACGGTGTGTAGAGCAAATCGTAGGTGACGAACAGATTGGCTTGAAAACGAGCCTCGAGTACAATTTTAAACTACTAGGCTGCTGTGAGACAATTATACGAGACTCACGACTTCCGGAGGCAGCAACCGGCGCAGGGAGGAAATTACGCATGGAGGTGGCACAATTATGGAGGCGCGAATGGGCTACAGAGACGGTTCTCCAAAAATATTTGTAAGTGCCTCCTTCAATCTGAAATTAATTCACTGAAGTTTAACGTTTCATAGAGGTTCAGGGCGTTTCTCTAGCCCCCTTGAATCCTATGTGGCAAATATCCGAAATTTACCTCGAATCGAATATGCCCACTATGAAGATGCAGAGACCCTACGGGTATTTAGCCCTATTATACGCGAGTTTGTCTCTAGTCCGGCGTGGGGTTCAGAACCGGATTCTCTCCGGACGGCATTCAACACCTTGGTGTCGGACATCTGTCAATTCTCCGATAGATTACGAGTACGACGCAATAATTATTTCATGCTTCCTTAACTTATCTAACTCTGATTACATTTGATAGAGGAAAGCTAGGAAGTACCGAGGCCCCGACGAGCGTTGGTGCCACTGGCATGAGGAGCTGCCGTCAATCAAGACTATGTATACCATTTCGTGCGTCGTCGCCTCACTTGCCTAGGGAGCAGCTATGGCCTGACTCATATTGTACGGCATGTTTAGAGATGATTTGTCTTCGCCGTCCGACGGAATCTCTTTTTAGCTGTAGCGTCTCCAGGCATGGTCTAGGACACTTCCCTATACACTTTCATCTGGGCTTAAAGACCGTAATTCAGAGGCTTTCTGATCTAGTATTTGCGCGTTGACATGATTGTTCTCCGGATATCATGCCGAATAGGCAAACTTCTGAGCATGCACTTCAGTTCACCATCCACATTAGCCCACCATGTCTTTTGTGCACTCTCTTCCCCCATATGTAGCCGAGCGTATGGGGTATCATATGTCACCCAAATGAGCTTATGAGCGATGAAGCTGCAGGAGACACGGCAAGTCTGGTAGAGACCGGCCAGATAAACTCTCTTTTGAGTTGAAAAGCCGTAACTATGCGGTTTCTTTAAAGTCTCTACGAGCTTAAGTGATTGTTTTCCGGTAATCGACTGCCACCGACAAGCTTAGGATCATCTACATCGATCCACCATCCATATTGGCCCACCCCGTCTTTTGTGCACTCTCTTCCTCCATACATAGCCGAGCAGACAGAGCATAATATGTCGCACGAATTAGATGATGAGCGATGAAGCTGCGGGAGAGAGAGTGACTGTGGTAAGGAGTTGACCGGCCAGGAAGTGAACCTAAACGAAGCAACCACCCCTCTGCTGGGGACGGTTGATTATTCGGCGTCATGTTCTCACCGTTTGAGCTAAAAGGTCTTCGTTGTTTTTCTTGATACTTGAGGATCTGCGAGGGCCAGCTGGAATGTGGATCCCCTCTGGGGAAAAGAGGGGGAAGCGACCGGTCCGTCGCGTCGCCAACGACCCAAAGATGCTAAAAAACAAAAGGAATTTGCCATCAGCCTGGTTCGAACAGGCGGCCTGCAGATTGTACTTGACGTAAGCTTCAGTCTGTCGCTCTCCCAGCTGAGCTATGACGGCTGTCTGGGGCGGGGCTTCCCGAAATTAGCGAGTCAGGTAAATTTCCGGCCCAAACGAAAGAGTCACTTTTCAGCATCAAATATATGATTATCCAAAAAGAAACCTAATTTTATGCATTGATTAATAGTTGATCTTGGTGTTGAGAGCCCCCCCGGGGGTTCCAAGAAGAAGAACGAGGGAGGCGCCCGGCCCAACCCTGCGCGCCGCTCGGAAAAGCGACTTCTACATGCGGACGGCCCCGGGAGATCAAAGAGTACTAACATTCAACAAAATAACCCATACTCACTGTCGAACCCCTGGATGTGCATGTATTGTCAACCCGAGTCATAAGAACAGACGGCCGGCGCAGGGCGATCTATTCTTAGTCCCGCGGCACTCGAAACCCGAAGGGTTGCTTCAAGAAGCGGCGCAGACTCTCTCAAAACTCAGCAGTGACATAAATGGGCATATTATAAGGTTCCGCTGTATATAAATGCCTTATAAATAGCCTTGGTGTGGTCGAGCGTTTCAACTGGCGCGTGAGCGATCCATGGACTCCCAACTTTCCCTCGACTCCTTGTCCCCTAAGCCGGCCCCATCCGATCAAACTATAGTTCCTCCACGAACGTATCTTTATGCTCGTGATGGTTCTCATGCGCGTATTTGGGCGCTCTCTGATGAGGAGGCCCGCAACCATTCACGAAAGACCCTCGACGAATTGGGAAACTCTCTCGGCACGTTGACAAGGGCCATCGCCGAGAGCACTCCAAACCCATTCAAAGCAAAGAGTCGGGACCACACGGACTTTCAGCGGATCGAAGCTGGTTCCAATGGGCCCCGGCTCGAATCCGGCGAACGGGGACCTCCAGATTTTTACGTTCAGTTCTCAAACAACAATTCCGGTAACACGTACATTCTTTGGGAGGGAGCTGGACCGCAGTCGGAATCATTCCCAAACTCAAAGAGGTTGATGGACGTTAAGCCCGAAAGTGGGTAACATGCATCTTCCCTGGCTTGGTCGGTACTGACATCGTCGGAAGGCGTCATCGGCAACACGTCAGTGTATACTGACGCCGAGGAGCCCGAGGGGCGAACGGCCCGAATGGACAAGGCGGGGAGTAGCTGGTTTAGCATGTAGGTATTTGGGTCGAGAAAGCGAGGTGCACGATCGTTGACACTGCGCTTCGCTAGCAACCGAACGCTCGAAGATTTTGATGGAATGCAGTACGTCTGGAAGACGGATCTAATGGACAACCTCAAGGCAAGTAATTTCTGTTACAAACAATGGGTGTCATACGCAGCTCAACTCTCGCTGAGCGACGTTTAGTGCATGCGTTCTGATGGAATGGAAATGGCGTATTTCCACAGAACCAAGTTCGCTTGGATCGAAATCGTAAGTTCAATAGGTGATGTGGAGTAGAATGTAACCTGAGACTCCATGTCGCGCTGGATAGGGCCTCCTTGACATAAAACAGCCGACCACCAGACCTTTATGCTACTTGTTATTGAGTGCAGCTTTGATCAAGTATCAGCAATATAGGAAGAGGAGAGGCTCAGAAAGTCCACAGGAGAAATAGGGCTTGAACTTGGTCTAATGATCGTACGATTGAATGCTGCGGTGTAATAATACAAAGGGATATATCGAGTGGCGAAAAAAGTCTGTTACACGGCTATTCGGATGAGATCGTTCCATCGATGACGTAGAGGACGCCATTAGACGCCTGCGAATAGCGATATGTTAGCTCGGTTGAGGTCATAAAGTAAAAGTGCGTGCACGAACCGGAATCCTTTTCTTAAGCCCGATGGCGCCGTCACCCTGCGCCAAACCGTAGTTCTGCCATTCCGCGGATTGGCCCGTGTGGGTCTTGAGAATGGAGACGGACCTGCCTTCGAGCAGAGTGGGAAGGGGATTCTCCGATGTGAAGTCAATGTCATCAACCTGTACGGTTCAGTAGTCGGGTGAGCGGAGCATCTCAGAAGCAACCAATTGAAGAACCAGTCTCACCGGAAGGATGTGCGCACTAAGCCATCGCTCCACGTTTGCCTTTCCCATCTCCTCCGTTATCTCAACTCCAATCTCTCCATCTGGGCTTGGTTTGGGAGGACCTTGATGTGGCTTCCAACCGAGCGAGATGACCGCCTTGTTGGTCGGTAAGAGCAACGTGGTCTTTACGCTCTCATTTTTCATGCGTTTGCTGATAGCTCCCGATTCCCGAAGATAGTCGAAGAAGATTGAAGACCCTCTCTGGAGCACGAGAAGGTCAAAGATGGTGGGAAGGGTGTTATCGGGTCGAACGAAATCCTCAGGTGCTGTGTCCGAAGCCATTGGTTGTTGGTTGTCTTTGGAGGCGAGTACACAAGATGATAGTAGTGGGATTGCGAAGAAAGGAGCTGTGAGGCGGCTTGCAAGCATCGTGGCTCCTTTGAGGTGGTGATTGAAAACGAACAAGCCCCCTGTGGCGCGAGTTCCGGCTTACGTCATGGGACCGTTTTCCTTTCACACAGGTGGTGCCTGCAAGCGACCTCAGTTATGCACTCCTCAATAATCTATATCATACTAATATACAAGTAGTACGTAGTATTATGAGCTACTCCGATAGCTGGCCTCCTGCCAAGTTCGCCGAGGCCTTCGGGGGAATTTTGAACCATCGAAGAAGCTCTCGAATGATAGACAGAGTTGCGATGGATAGCAATCCATTCACGCTCAGTGAAAATATTCCACGAGGCTCGGCGAGAAACGGATACTCCAGGTCAAATTTGAGTGTTGGATGCCTGCGGGGAGAATGAGAGGCATCGTTAGAACCAGCCTAAACAGTGGAAGCGTTCAAGGATGGGGATATTTGAGGTCAGAGTTGGTCAAGGTTGTCTTCAATGCATAAGTGGGGGTCTTAATCCCAACTCGGAAACACGGACCAATGGTCGTCTTCATGGGAAGCGAGAATGGGGAGCAGACGAACACGAGATGGGAACTTACCGAATACAAGGCATCGTCATGCGTGAAGGCTGTATCAAAGAAAATGAGTTGAGGGGTCTTGGGAGGACCTATAGAAATCACAACGTCAGCGAGGTCCAACGCGGGCTCCGGACGAAGGTGGATGAGAAGGACGAGTCAGGTAATACATGCAAATTTGATCAAGAGCGACTAGGTCGCTTCACGACAAATTCAGGAGTTATTTTAAGAAGTTCATCATAAAGGGTCGAAGGGACTACGAGAAGGGGATGACGAGAATGAAACGAACCTCGAAAAGGACTCTTTCAACCAAAGCGCGGAGCAAGAACCCTTGCTCGGTTGGTGGACGCTGAATTTGAGCAGTGATCTACATGATAGGGCCGTGTCAGTGCTAGCTCGCAACATTAGGAACGAGCAACTGAATGTTCAGTGGGCAGGACATAGAAAGGGTCACTAGCATCAACGATGCTTCCCAGCGTAAAACCAGATGCCTCCAAATGGAGGTGTTTCATCCTAGGTGTAAGGGACGAAGGGGGACTGACCTATGGATTTATTCATTTTAGTTCGCCGGGAATAGGACGAGACCTTTGAACGATTGATCTACTCAGTCTGCAAGAAACGGATGTGTCAGCATCTTGTTCCGATTTTAAATGAAAGTGACCAGGGAACGAGGTTGAGAATGTGGTGAAGCAATGTACGCGATCCTATGCGTGAGGATTGCCATGGGTAGAAACCCCAATCGTCCCCATAGCGAAGGTGCG
>WSTY01000453.1:9173-19188 GCA_019633465.1 Tulasnella sp. 417 | reverse complement strand
AGCTGCCCATCGAACCGTCCAAGCCGGGCCCGTCATAGTGATGAACTTGCCAGATTCCGCGGCTTCAGCCTTCATTGACTCCATCTCCGCGGCCCCATATTTTGTCTTTGTTTTCTCGGCCGCGTTGACATCGCGAGCGGAGCCAAAGTCTGTAATAATGGCACGGTTTTCGGAATTTACTAGGATATTCAACTGCATTTACATGCTGTGAGCTGAGGTAGGTCCCAGCTTCCCAGTCAAACGTACTGATTTTAGATCACCGTGGCAGATTGGTGGGTTCCTTCCGTGAAGGTAGGTCAGTCCATAGGCAACATCATGTATCTGGACACCCGTAAGTCAGGGGGGGCACGACTCGGAAGGGGGGTTAGTTGTGCGTACCAGAGAAATACGTTCCGGGAGCTCCCAATTTGCAGACCGAACGAACTCTCTCAAGTTGCCATTCTTCTCCCAAGAAAATACCAGCCAGGCGACCCCGTTTTCAGTGTCCTCGACGAAGCCCACAATCTTTACCACGTTCTCGTGGGACAGGTCGGCGAGAAGACTGATTTCATGAGCGAATGGCTTAAACCAAAATGCGAACTTCTCAGGTTTCCCACTCCTTGCCAACCCACCTCGTAAATACTTACCGCAAGAGCTCGATCATCATCTGTACACGTGTCGAGGCACAGCCTCTTTACTGCAAAATATTCTGCAACTTGGGGCTCGACTGATCTTGAGGGCTGTGCTGGATCGAGGATTGCTGTCTCTACTCCGCGTTCCCGCCCATCTTGGGGGCTTGACTTTTGATCGGTTTGATTCGGGCTCCATCGATTCGGAGGTGTGACAACGACCTGAGGACTTTCCTCTGAACCAAATATGCAAGGTAACTTACTTAGACTCTTCATGAAAGGTCCACCTCGTCGAACCGCTCACCGGGCAGATTTTGAGGCGCGCGCGTTTCATGCATATGGCCTCCTCCACATTTTCTATTTCGGCCTCCTGGACGCTTGTGGGTTGACTTCCTTCATCTTTGTCGCTGATATTCGTAGCCATTGTAGTGTAGCTCTTGCGAGGTATGCGCTGGCGGGGAATCGATCAGTCTGGTTTGGGGGTAGACAATTGAGCGCGGTGGCGGTTCATCTCAAAGCAGAGGCAGTGTTTCCCCCTCGTGGTGAATGCGTGTACTGCGAACGTCCGTCGCTCCATGATCGATTCCACACCAGTAGTTGCCTCGAGGTGGAAGGCACACACCTCAAGGCCTTGCTCCTGACAGATTTCTGAGCCTGGCCGGATTGCAGAGGGCGCGAAATCAAGGGGGGCACAACTCCGAAACTAGTGCAGAGGAATGCAGTTCCTCTTGGTCCTCGCCCGCCTCGTCTTAATTAACGTGCTGTGAGCGCCATCACTTCCATAGAGTCTTGATTTTACCGACGGCTGTCTGCACAGCGGTCACCAATACCAGATTGTCACAAGCTCCGTTCCTAGAAGAACATCTGTAAATACGAAAAAGTGGTGACATTAAGAAAATATCAACCTATCGGCCTCACACTCCGAATCTTCTCGGGATAACGTAGAATGAAGACTTAAAAACACACGTCTCGTACAACACGAGTTTAACATTACCTGCAAACGTGCGCGGTCATATCGACAGCTCTTCCAAATCCATCGCACCTCCATTGGACGAAGTAGTTGAGTCCACCGAGTCTATCGAATCAATGCTATCTCTTATCCTTGCTTCCCTTTCGAATACCTCGCGTCCAACTCGACTGAGATTCGACAACGTCCTTCCACGGCTCCCCATCCGCATGGCACACCCAGCGGAAGTGAAGCCTAGTTTCCTCGGTCAACACCGTGATCGAGGAGAGGGAGGCACCTCCACCGGCGTTCATCGTCCAACGTGTTCTTCCTTGTGAACCCGCTGATACTTGTTGCAGCGGCTTTGGTGCTTGTCGAGACCGAGAACAAATCCGGTGAATTCAATTCTCCCGTTCCTGCCATAGCCCGAGCAGCTGACGAAGAAGAGACATCCTGCCCTTCCGCCTTTTCCGCGAGGTCACCCAGAACCAGTTCTTCCCATCCTCTTACTTCGGCTAACCAACTGTGAGGTAGTTCGCGTTTCTTCTCTTCATCGTCATCAACTTCGCAGTCGGATAACGCGGTCGAAGGTCGGGTATGGATGAGTGTTACGCTATGAGTAGGTGGCTGAGCCCGAGCGTTAAAGGCACCTCCTCAATGGGTGTCGCTAGCCCCCTCGTAGACGACCCTTCCCCACTATCCCGTCTACCGTAGACGGTAAATCTTGAAGGGTCTTCTAAGCTTCGGCGTCGATATCCTCGCTTTAAAAACGGTCGAGTCGAAATCGCTGGGGATGAAGTGGTGGTCGGAAACCCGCTCGTGCTGCTCGGCCGAGGCGAAACCGGTGGTGTGGGAGTCTGCTGGGAGTGCGCGACCGACGTGCGTTTGGATTGAGAGCTGTCAGAAGAAGATGAATGTGAGGCGGTGGCGGTGGCGGTGAACTTGGACGGTGCGGTTGAGGTACGGGTGTGTCGGCGGTCGGTGAGAGACAACGAGGAAGCGAAGGGTTCGAGGTGCTCCGCGGAAGTTTGAAGACCCAATCCTTCATCTGGGTTGATGACAGCAGGAGTGGGCAGCGCGTTTCGCTCCCTCCTCCAATCCGCTCGCGCTCCTGTCCCGAATTCCATTCCAGCGCCCATAATCCGCCGTTGCTCCTGTCTCTCAAGTCTCTGCTGCTCTACGGAAGCCATGAGCCGCGGATTCTGATTCGCTAGCGCGATGAGTAGCTCCAAGGCTTGCGGGAATTGTCGGCCCATGGCTTGAGGTGGACCGAGTCCCGCTACGCCGAGCGGTAGCGGTGGTTGAAGTTGTCGCAGAGGTGGCGAAAGCGGTAACGTCGGCACCGAGCCGCGGAGAAAACGGTTTTCGATGCAGAATAGGTTGCATTGGTAAGCCGGGGACTCCACACAGTGAGACGCCTGTCCCTAAGAGAAGAGGTGGGGTGGCCCATGAGACAACTGCGGTGGTTGAGCTTGCGGCAAGACGAATGTCGACATCGGTAAACCGAGCCCCAATACGGACGTCGGTGGAACTACAGCTGTTGGTAAAGTCGGGATCGGGGGGACTTGCTGAGCAGGTTGTAACACTGCGATACTGACAGCTGGAGGTACAGGTGGAGGCGCGTTCGGTGTCCCCCCTCCCCCGCTAACAACTTCAACGCGTTCTATATTAGCAACGCTTTAGCCATCGAGATCGACGAACTCACGGCATCGCATTGGGATTGTGCGTCGGATGAGCCGCCGAGGGAACTCCAACTGTGCGTCGACGCGTGGCTAGCCGAGGAGCCAAGCTGATGGCGAATTGGAGGCGGGCGGTGAATGATGAGAGAGAGAGGGACGAGGGGCTTCCGAAACTGCTGCTCGCGGTTTGAATTGAATTGGGATGCAGTACAGGAGCGTATTGCGGTGACGGGACGCTCAACGGCGGTAGCTCGTTTGGGGTCTCCTCCTCTGAGTATCACCTTCACCTCCAGCCTGTTGTTTAGGTAAAGGATCGATGACGGTGCAAATAGAGTCGATAGTTCTGCTGACCTATTCCTCGCACCGAACGTCTCCTGCACCGACATAGCCATCGAAATAGGTTCCCAGGTCGACGAAAACCCTATCTCTGTGGCTCGTCAAACCGGGCGACCTCCTCTGCCGCGGGGGAGGCGAACGTCATTCGACCAGGACTCACGGACTCTCCCCTTCCGAGTGCTCTGTTGGTCCTACTCCCGAGATCCAAGGACCCCGACGAGAAAGTGAGAGAGAACCCTGTTATATCGATCGGAAGGAGACCTGGCATTGTGATGGCTGGTTAGTCAGGTGGTGCAAACTATTAAGGCGATGCGAGGAACGTAGATCGCGGCTCCAAGCTGTTGGCTTTGTGCATAGGATTGAGACTGCGCCGGTACCGCGGAAGCTACTATTAGGACATTCCGCCGTGAAACCCGAACGCCGGTGCGGTCTAAATGCGACTTTCGGTCAGTGCCACGTCAAAATGAGGAAAACAAACACGAGGAAGTACAGTACCTTTATCGATTTCGTGATCATCTTCCTAGACGATGCAGTGGCAAGCACGGCCCTCAGCAGAGGATTCCGATCATGATCGTTGACTTGCTTCCTCCATTGGCGTTGAGAGGCATCCATCATCTTCGGCCGTTCCGATCTTGCCTTCCCACTGGATCGGTGAACTTAGACGAGGTTCGTCCCCACCCCACCCACTCCGAAAACGATACCCTTGACAATGGCCCCAAAGAGAGAGCCCCGGTGAACGCGGCTTTGCTCACACTTTCACCAACATGTTCTTTCCTGTTGGCCCGGCCGCATTTGAAGATGAAGAACAACAAAAGTGCTCTTTCCCCTTCCCCCGAATCCACCAAAGCTGAATCTCTTCTCCATATCAGGCGCTAGCCAGCTGTATGGACATTCCTCACTTCTTATCCATAGTCCTGGTCGCGCCGAGCACCCGCCCCGTTCGTCGAATTCCGCCCTCAATGCCCCTTTGGATCTGGAGGAACGTGGCCCCTGCTGAAATGGCGGTCCTATTCCTTCGGAGTGGTCTAGGACGACCCGGACCAGGGAGTAGAAGGTAACTGCATGGCCGAGGAGAGGCGGTACGTCGCCTTTCTTGCTTCCTCTCCGTTGACAACCTTCTTTTACTCCATCCACCCGCATCCTCCCCCCACTCCGACAATGATACCCGGAGGCGCGTCGTAGCTCACGACGACGCTCTTCTCTTCGTCCCGATCTAACAACTTCAAGCCCACTCCCATGCGTTTGTGCTTGGGTGACCGCGGACAACGAGAAAAAGAACCTGATCGCCCATCCAATTCGAGAAGACAGAGGCCGCTGGCAACGGTGGAACAATCGGGTGGCTTGGAAAGCGCGGTACCAGTCCGGAGGTTTGTTAGAGACTGGTAAAGGATATCCTCCTTCCTACTTTTGACAACCTCTTGAGATGCACTTCGCACTACCACGAGTTCGTAAAAAAATGTTGTTGATGTTGATTTAGAGAGAATGGGATCGAACGGTAAAGGGAGGTGCGGTGGTGCTGGTGAAGAGAGAGCGACCGTTCGGGGCCACGGAACCGGAGGGGCTTCGAGTTGGCATTGAAATTTCAGGTGAAATCGGTTCAGCTTTGGGGTGGGGATCTGCGGGCGTGGCTAAGCGTGGTAATACAGGCGGCGAGCTGGCGATGTGGAGAGGAGAGAGTGTTGTGTAGAAGTAGATAATTTGTCCGTGTTTGTCCGTACCCTTTAAGTAGTGTTTGTTTTGTCTCTGAGAGACTCTTTAGCTACATCGTACTAAAGGTTCTCTCAGGTAACGTTTCTCATTAATTAGTCTAATGCGAATACACCAGCTACATCGTACTAAAGGTTCTCTCAGTGTGTCTTACAATAGGTTATGGGCCCAGAGTGACTACATAGTCCAGCACTATCCACAGTCCACACTCGAACCGCCATCCTACCAACCACACTCGTAGTTTTCCAGTACCCTACGCTCGTTCACCCCCTCTCACTTCCTTTACCCCCTTCTCTATCCTTATGTCCAATCACGACGGTGACGATGGAGGCACAGTCCCTCCTGAACCACTAGTTCCTCCACCGATCATCGGTGACGACGACGAGTCCGCCGGTGGACCTACTGCCCTTGGCATCACCACCCGGACTATCCCAGGAAAATTCAAACTCCCTCAGACCGATTGGGAATCACTGAAAGGAGCAGAGAACTGGGACATCTGATCGTATAAGCTCGAAAACATTTTCGATGCTGAGGAAACTTGGGGAGTAGTCAACGGTACAGAACCTCGACCGCTCTCAAATCAACCTGTAAAACGCGCTATATGGGATGCGAAGGACAAGGCCGCAAAGATCACCATACGACTCGCAGTATCAAACTCCTGCATTCATCTCGTCAAATACGCTGAAACGGCAGCAGAGGCGTGGAAGGAACTTGAGAAAGCATACAGCGCGCAAACCGTCCTCACCGGCTATCACTACCGAGCCCAACTAGTCAGATACTGCATCGACGACAACAAACCCATTGGTACCCAACTCAACGAACTTCACCAACTACGCTCTAAGCAGATCGAGTCGGGTCTACCATGCGACGACTGGGATTTCGCGATCACCATCCTAATCGCCCTCCCGGAGTCTTATTCGGTAATGCGACAGTCAATTATCGCAAGCCACCCCGATCTAAAGAAGCTCAGCGTCTCTTCGGTCATCGGTCTTATCATGCAAGAAGCGCTCAATAAGAAGACGTACCGGGCAACCAACGTCGACTCCGATGTCGCGTTCGCAGCGCGTCCCGGCGGCAGACCTCCTCAGCCGCGGCAAGATAAACGGAAGCAAAATAAAGACAAAACCGGTACCTGCAACTTCTGCAAACGCGAAGGGCATTGGGAGTCCGACTGCAATAAGAAGAAGGAATACCAACTTCAAGCGCAGCAGGGCGCCGATAAGTCTAACCAACGCCGATCGGAGAAGCTGAAGGCGAAGTCCACCAAAGGTGACGAGAACGCAGCGCCCTTCGACAAGAGAAGCTGGATAGCCAAGCTATCCAAGGACGATCCTTCTGAGGAAGCAAAGATAACCCACGAACGCCCCACTGCTGGAGAATGGTGGGAATTCGATTCGGGTGCGTCGCGAGTGTTCCATGGGGACATCGCCGCTTTCTCGGACTACAAGGCTTTCGAAAAGCCCATCCCTATCGGACTAGCCGCCGACGGAGCTTCCATGAACGCTCTCGGTACCGGCACTCTCACTATCCGTTTTCTTCCACCGAATTCACCACCGATCGACTTCACCATCACCAAGGCCTATCACGCCCCCGGCATCATGAATCTCATCTCAATCGCTCACCTCGACGATCTTGGAAGAAGAATCCAATTCCATTCGAAGCAGATCGACATTTGGGACGGAGATGTATTGGAGTTATCCGTACCTCGCAACGGAAACTCTTACAGCTGTTGCGGTGAAATCATCTTTCCCGAAAAAGGACACGCGACTAAGATATCACGTGTCACGTGGCATAGGCGCTGCGGTCATTTGGGGCACACCTCCATACTCGAACTGGCCAAGAAGGAGCTCGTGAACGACCTCGAACTCGACGTTCAGAGCAGTGGGAGTACTACTGAATGCGATGCATGCCTTCGTGGCAAGCATACGCGCTCCTCCTTCCCTACTGGTGGACGAACCCGTGCCACAAAGCCACTCGAACTCATCCACTCCGACGTTTGTGGACCTTTTCCCCCGTCGCAAGAAGGATATAAGTATTATGTCAGTCTAATCGACGACTATACTGAGTTCGGAGTTGTCTATTGCCTAAAGGAGAAGTCTGGCGTCTTCGAAGCCTTCAAGCATTATCATGCACGGGCTGAGAAGCACACCGACGCCACCCTTAAAGCTGTTCAGACCGACAATGGAGGCGAATACAAAGGTGATTTCGAACGCTACTGCACGAGTCATGGTATCCATCATCGACGCACGACCCCCTACACCCCCGAGCAGAACGGAGTCGCGGAACGGATGAACCGCACTCTCAACAACGCGGTAGTAAGCTGTCTGCTAGACGCAAACTTAGGAGATGCGTACTGGGCAGATGCAGTTCTGTACGCAATGTACAACCGCAATCGTTCGCCATCGCGGGCTATCCCCGGATACGTCCCCTTCACCCTGTGGAACAACAACTATAAACCGTCTATCGCTCACCTTCGACCCTTCGGATGCACGGTGTACATTCATATTCCGAAGAAGGTGCGAAGTGGGAAACTCGGACCGAAGTCCACGAAGGTTATGTTCATCGGATACGACTCGAATCGCAAAGCGTGGCGTTTCTACGATCCCGTGAGTCGCAAGGAGAGCTCCTCACGAGACGCTACCTTCCTCGAAGACGTACTGGACATGTCGACGAAAGAAGAGGTCACCTTCGATAGTACCAATTGCAATAAAGAAGTTCAGCACTTCGACGATTCCGACTCCGATTCTGATGACGAACATATAATCCCCACTCCTAAACCCCCTTCCACATCCACTTCCATTCCCAATCCTTCCCCTTCCCCTCCTAATTCCACTCCTAACCCTATTCCTGCCCCTTCTCCTTCCCTTCCTACTCCTACCGACCCTCCTAGTCTATCGCGAAAGGATCGTACCAGGAAACAGACTGTCAAGCATACCGACAATACCTGGATGCCCCATCACGCCCGAATGGCAAGGGAATTTGGTTTAGCCACCACGGATCCCCGTTCGTATCGCGAAGCACTGTCGAGCCCGGACGCTAAACAGTGGGAGGATTCCATTCAGGCTGAGTATAACAGTCTAGTCAAGATGGGCACATTCGAGATAGTCGACCTACCTCCAGGGCGAAAGGCTATTCCGAGCACCTACGTGTTCAAGGAGAAGAAAGGGCCTAATGGAGAGACGTTGAAATTCAAAACGCGAATTGTCGCTAGGGGAGATATGCAGAAGAAGGGAGAAGATTTCGACAAGGTATTCGCTCCTGTCCCTCGCCTCGATACTGTCCGCGCAGTTTTCAGTTACACCGCAAGCCAAGGTTGGGAAATCGACCAACTTGACTTCAAGTCCGCGTTCCTCAATGGCGACCTCAAAGAGGAAGTCTATATGAAACCGCCACAAGGATTCCAACGCGACGATGGCAAGGTCTGGAAGTTAAAGAAATCGCTCTATGGCCTACGACAATCACCGAAATGCTGGCACGACAAGCTTACCACAAGTTTCACCGAGTTTCAGCTTGTTCGCAGCACAGCCGACTTCAGTGTCTACGTCGGTTGTCACGGCAAGGACACAACCATACTCGTCACTCACGTCGACGATATGGCGATCACGGGAAGCAATACCAGGAAAAAGAACGAAGTAAAAGAGTATATTAAAGAGAACTACGACGTCGAGGACATGGGAAAGCTCAAGTACTACCTCGGTATCAACTGGGATTACGACCTCGCCAACCGCGTCATTCACGCCTCCCAGAAGAAGTTTATGCTCGAGATCCTCGAGCGCTTCTCCATGCTCGAATCCTACCCCTCCGATATTCCCGTCATCGCGAATCATCAGTTCACTATCGAGGATTCACCTGAGAAGGACTCCGACGATCAGCGCCAAATGGCTAAGGTACCGTACCTGGAGGCGATCGGCAGCTTGATGTACCTCATGCTAGGAACCCGACCCGATCTCGCCTACGCCATCGGGAAGCTTAGCCGCTTCGGTACCAATCCCGGCCCGAAGCACTGGAAGGCCGTTAAGCGTGTACTGCGCTACGTCAAAGGCACCCTCAATTACGGCATAACTCTCGGCGGATCCCCGGCATCACCGATCCTCACCGGCTACTCCGACGCATCTTTCCAAGATTGCCCAGACACCTCTCAATCGACATCCGGCTACGTATTCTACTTCGGTGACGCCCCGATCAGCTGGAGCAGTAAGCGTCAAGGGATCGTCACCAACTCGACCATGGAAGCCGAATATCTGGGTCTAAGCAACGCCGCGCGTCATACTATTTGGCTACGCGAGCTAATGGAGGATCTCGGATGTCCCCAAACGGAGCCTACCATGTTGTTTGGCGACAACAACGCGTCACTCATCCTCGCCGAAGATGTCAGTGACCATAGCAGAGCCAAACACGTCAAGCGCGTCTATCATTACGTTCGTGAACGAATCCAGCAGGAGAAAGACATCACCGTCAAGTATTGCCCAGGTAATCAGAACATCGCGGACATTTTCACTAAGCCACTTGGTAATGAACTCTTCTTTAAATTTTCATCTTGTCTTATTACTCCTATTCCTCCCGGTACGGACTCCACGAGTGGGAGTGTTGTGTAGAAGTAGATAATTTGTCCGTGTTTGTCCGTACCCTTTAAGTAGTGTTTGTTTTGTCTCTGAGAGACTCTTTAGCTACATCGTACTAAAGGTTCTCTCAGGTAACGTTTCTCATTAATTAGTCTAATGCGAATACACCAGCTACAT
>WSTY01000452.1:0-19203 GCA_019633465.1 Tulasnella sp. 417 | reverse complement strand
CCCCATTCCATCGATGGATTCCAGCACATCCGATACAAGTCCTACTTTGCATGAAGCCGCGCTAGAAGCCCCTCCCATTCCCCAACCAGACGAATATGTGACTTCCGGACTGTTGAAAGGTTCGTCATTCCCGACCAATCCGGGACCCAAACTGCTTTATTGTGACGATGGTTCGGCCGATCCCCCTTTCAGAACTCGAGTTCATCCCACCGGATATATCCAGATACCTTCGAAGAACGAGACAAGGATGTTTGCTTCCGGGCTCGGTAGATCTCGACCTCACTCTTCAACAAGCTATCCGCCAACCTGTCGGAATTATCTTTACGTCGGAGGACGCGGCTGAGGCGAGCGCGGCAAAAGTGATTGGTGAATGGGAACCGTGTCCTCTAATTCCCGCTACGTTGCGTTCAGCGGAGTTTGGGATCGAGGCGGTTGAAGGTGACATTTTCAGGGCGTTTGAGGGTAATCAGAAACCTGAAATGGACGCGCTTCAAGAGGACTCTCCATCAGGTTACGTTCCAACGGAACGGCCAGACCGAACCCTGCAGGCTACGTTATCTCTAGAACAAGCGGAAGTCCATGATGATACTAAGGAAATTACTGATTCATCACAGGGCAAAGCGGTATCTCGGGCTCGCAAAACCTCAAAGTCGTCAGGTCGTCCGCGTGGTCGGCCGAGAGGGCGATCCACCGCAAAGGAAAACGCGAAGCCCAAGGCACCTCTGAAGCGAAAGCGCTAAGACGGTCATTTTTCTGAGGTTCAAGGAATCCGTGAGTTCCGATCAATCCCAACTGTTCGGAGTGGCTGGAATTCCGATTGTAGAGGCCGCAAACAGCTCGCGTGACGCAACATGCCCGTTATTTCATTTATCATTTTTACTTCCCTTCAAATTCTTATGTGTATGGTCATTCATTATTCAATGATATCCCTTTGCGTGTAATCGTTGCGGCCTCTTTTCGGCGTCGGGTTCTACATGCGTCGTGGTGAAAGAATTCGGGGTCTTCAATGGCAGCCTTGGGTTAGTCGCCGTGCTATCGACCCTTGAACTTAACAAGCCTTCGCGTAAAACGTTAAAAATGGTTCTATACATACCCTTTGATGCATCGCCCACGATGCAGCTAAATGGGAGCGTGCGGGAGTGATAGGCCGGTGATCACATGACGCAGCGGGGTCTGGACACGGTTCCTGTGAAGAGAGAGGGGCGCGACCTGTCTCGTCGTTGCGCGCCCGCGTTCTCCAGGACGAGTGTCAGTCCCTAGCTGAGATGGTTGGATGCAGATTGAGTTCGGGGATAAGATCAGGACATGATGATGGGAAAGAAAGAAGTTTTCAGTTGTTTGGACATGGCGGGAGCTGGAAGCTGCTTCATATCGATCACGATGTGGACCGCCCGTAGAACCTCGAACCCAACCCATTCCAACGAAACTCTCAACCATCACCCCAACCAACCCCATCTTCCAGCACCTCGCTGCTTCTTAGTTTACGACCATCATGAGCGTAGGTGTCCATCATTCTCAAGCCGCAATATTAGGCGGTACTGATGGCGCCTGATCCGCTTAGGCCCACGACGAAGATGAGCTCAAGCCAACGTTCGCAGAGGGCTTTAAGCTTGGAGCGGATAAGGTATATATGCTGGCTCACCGTCTATCACCACTCCGAAGCTAACGAGGCTTGATGCGTGTCGTAGAGTCCTGAGGAATTGGCCAAGCTCGACGCGAATGACGAATCTCTCAACCGATGGAAAGCCTCCCTCGGGATCAACGCGGCAGGCGGCAGTACTGGAACTGGCCCAAAGGTACTTCACCTTATCGCGCATCCCGAGATCTTTCGGAGGACTAACGTTTGAATTACTGACGCGGCGTTGTACGATCGACTGCAAACGCAGGTGACCGTCATCGGGTTGGTCCTTACATCCCCAACACTTCCTGGAGGCAGAAAAATCGAGATGAACCTATCGAATCCACGTACTGAACAGTATAAGGACACTCCTTTCAGGATTAAGGAGGGTGTTGACTACACGTGAGTACCATAGTTCAGGGGTCGGCGTGGTTCAGGGTTCCATCTCGTCATGTTATAACCCCACATCTCCTTCCACAGCGTCACCGTCTGTTTCAAAGTCAACCACGGCATAGTTTCGGGTCTTCGATACATGCACTATGCAAAGGCGTTTGGGGTGACAGGTGTGTCGCGACCTTCCCCCCCAATTTGCTCAATTGATGCTCATTCTGTCTTCACCCGATAGTCGACAGGGTAGAAGAGATGCTCGGATCATTCGGACCCAAACCGGATGGTAGTGCATACGAATCAGCTTTACCTACGGACAAGTCCCCCGAAGGCTTCGGGGCTCGAGCTCCTACTTACCACGTCACGAGCGTCATCGTTGACGATGACAAGAACGAGTATGCAAGTACGCCACTCTGCTTTTCGTACGCTTCTGGATTTGACTTACCAACGAAACCTCCATAACAGGGTTCGAATGGTGCTTCAAATTGAAGGGGGAATGGTGAAACCACGTTCAAAGGGAAACCTCGGACGGGGGTCGAAAGACGCCAGCTTCTCTCGGTTGAACTCTCTCTTCTTTTCTATTTTGCTCACCGGATATTATGCTGGACTCATCCGCCAACTTGTTCAGTCTTCAGTTAATTCAATGCCCGACTTTGTGCTGTACTTGGTTTCGTGTGCACTTTCGCGGTCGGGCCTACAGAATGGTCACAGAAGAGCTTCGAGCTTTGGACTATTGTGGCCGCATACTTCATACAGTAGATCCAAGCTCAGTCATCGTCGTTCAGCGGAGGTCTTCTTGTGGTTTCCCCCCCAGAGCCCAAATAGGGCATTATATTCCGATTGGAACGTGCTTGTATATCGATTAGGGCGTAACTGACCCGCCAAACCTCAACCTGGCCCATTCCAAACAAACTCACCCCGAGCTTTCTCCAGCCACCACGACCACCCGGCATCTTTGCTTACGATCATCACGAGTGAATGAATATTATACTCGAGTTGTGATATCAGCGGTGCTAATGGTGTTTGGCCCGTGTAGTGGCGGCGAAGGCTAATGGTACTTCACCTTCCCCATCACGCGTGCTAGTCGTAATCATAGCTGATTTTCCGCCGCTCGATTGCCGACGAATTATATTGCATTGGAAAAATCTGGTCTATCTCAAGGGACCAGGCCGGGGGGCATCTGCGTTCCCCCAGTTTCAGGGTTTGTCCCTACATCTTCCGTCACGGCGTCGGCATCCAATTCAAGGTCATGATCCAGGCTTCCGATACAAGCAAGTTGCGAAGAAGGCAGGGGTAGATAGTTCGTCAAGGCCCTTTCTCGAACTGCTGACTTCTTTCTGTTGGCTTGTTGATCGACGAGTATCTTTCTTTGACCAAATGCTGGACACGGCATAATAGAATTTCGGATCGTTCATACCCAAACCGAACGGTACTCCTTCAAGCATTCTGGCCCGTGTTGGCACTTTAACGCTTAAGAGCTGGCTCAGGAACCGTGACTTGAACGTAATGCAGGTACACTACTCTGGGGTTTGTATTGCCAACAGACCTCTTCGCAGGTCTCGACTGGTCCTTCAAGGTTGACGGAGGGGTGGTAAATCCGGCTTGAAGAGGAAACTTTGGACCAGGGTCGAGTGGCCATGGGCTCTGTCGGTCGAACGCTCCCTTTTTCCCCCTATGTTCTAATGGGGTGCAATGCTGGGTTCATTTGTCAACTTGTTCAGTAACTAGCTAATTCGGAGGCCGGCTTCTGCCGTGCTCGGCTTTTCGCGTTTACTGCACCTTTGAAGTCCTGGTGTGGTCATGTAAGTTCCTCCGGGGAATTCAGTCACCGTCCGCTTGGTGAGAGCCCTCTAACACTTTAGCTCATAGGTTCGGGTGTCCATACTGGATGGGAGTATCAGGTCCGCTTCACCTGGCCGGAAGCAACTGCAGGAAATGTCGAGAGCGATCAACTAGTTTATAAAACCCACAACATAAGAGACGACGGTTTACATCCGGAAAGTAGCAGAAAGGTGAGGGGCGGGCTACAGTTGTTTATTGCTTTTGTGAGGGATAGCAATGGAATGCTGTTCTACAGTGTTGTAACTGGGGAAAGTTTGGTTCCACATATTTAGCGAGAATGGAAGAGGATCGACCTTTTCATTGAGTCGAGGCCGTCGTTGTGTACTTGACTTCAGCAGTTCTCTCCATCAGCTCGCGGAGAGGTCCAAGCAAACGCGTAAACGCGTCAGCATCAAGGGCAGCGACCTTGAGTTTGGGCTTCTCGCCCTCCGCGGGTTCCGCTGTGGTGTTGCCTGCACGGACGGTAGCTGCTCGTGGGGCGCGATGGAGAAGGGCAAGTTCTATTTAGAAATAGTGGCGAAGACGCGTCAGCACCACTGCTGTAACTTCTTGATCGGTGAGACCACAAACCTCCGAAGTAATCTCCACGCTTCAGATGCATAACAACATCCTCCTCTTCTTTCCCTTCCACCTTCTTCGTGACAGTCGCTTCACCCTCTTCCACAATGTAAAACTCTTTCCCGATTTCACCCTGCTGCACAACAGCTTCGCCGTACTCGAACTCTCTCGGCTGCAAGACATCTGCCAACTTGGCTCTTTCCCGGTCCGTCAACGCTTGAAGGATGTCCACTGAGCGCAAGAACGATTCGTAATCCTTCCTAGTCCGAGACGAAATTTCGAGCAGGATGGTCTTGAAAGTTACTCGATCGAGTGCCCAAAGGGTGACCGGGGTGGTGGAGATGATCGTAGCAGCACGAGGAGTGGAATACATCAAGGCCAACTCGCCAAAGGATGTTCCCTTGGTGTAATGGAAGACCTTTTTGCCGTACTCTGGATGGTCCTCCGGTGCGGCAGGTGCCGGGGGAGGTGGAGGTGGTGCGCCAGGGTATGCGGGATGTTCTTCCACTTTGGGCTTAACGAAACAATCCAGTTCTCCCGAATCCACGACGTAGAAATAGTCTCCTGCATCTCCTTGCGTAATGACCCGCACGTTCTTGTCAAACTTCATCTCCTTCATAGCTCCTAGAACGGCTTTGCGTTTTTTGTCGTCCAGGTTCCGGAATAAGAACGCATTGGCGATGGAATCTTGGAGTCGTTTCGTCTGTTCTGGAGACTTGTAGTAGAATGGTGGGGGAATTTCTGGTCCGGTCGAAGGTTCGATGGATTCTGCCGAGACGCTGACTCGACGACCTAGCGCAGATGCGGGTGGGCCGAGGTAACCTCCTTCGTTGTTGGAGATAGGGAGAGGGGCACGATGGGTGGCGGGAGTGCTGAAGGCTTGGTTACCTGGAACGTTCAGGGTTCCAAAAGGAGACGGCGAGGAGGTGCGTCTGCTTGCAGGGCCTCCCAAGCTCATTGAGGAGTTCATGAGAGGGCTCGCGTGTGGTTGGGGTTGTTGGTTTCGAGCTGTGGTCGCAAGGACCAAGTCGATGAGTCGGGTGCGTTGCTCAGCCAGCCTTGAATTGAACCAGTTGGCACAGAACTGTCCATTCGTCGAGATTGCGGCACCAAATGTACACGGAATCAATTAGTAGATGATCCAAGGAGAACGATAGATGATGCTTTTCAGACTGACCTGAAGTGCGTCTTTGGGTTGAGCGCGTTGAGCGTCCCGGGTCAGGTCCTGAATGAGCTCTTGGAAAGCTGTGAGCGTCGGGGGTTGCTGATGCTGCTGACCGTGAAGGTGGTAGTGGTGAGGTGGTTGAGGAGATGCAGTTGGGCGGTTCGACATCTAGAGGGAGTGACTGAGGAAGGAGCAGAGGTCTGATGGAAGTGGTAGACAAAGGGGAATGGTCTAAACTTGAACGGGACACAGCGACCCGCGCGACGGCCAATTCGGTCTTCTCAAAGATACCATTTCCCTTACACATCGACAGCGGCAACGACGATAGCTACAGTAACATCGATGGTATCTCGTCGGCATCGTTTGAGTTGACTAGATATCGATGGTCGCTTTGACCTAGACGATTTCGCCACCTGTCACGCCAGTGGATAAAATTCGAGGACAGGTAATTGCTTGGGATGGCATCACCAACTCTCACAACTCTGCCCTGGAGTTCGCTCACATGGCAATCTCGTGGTCAGTTCAGTACACGTGTCCTCAGGTTTGTATCTTCGGTCTCTCATCAAGTTTCATCGAAGCGTCAACACCGACAAGAAGTTGGACGACCTAAAGGTTTGGGCAGGTCTGTTCCTAACTTCGGCGCCTAGAATTTACTTCAAACCTGCCCTGGTCTTATCTTGAACTCGGTCATTGGAAGTCCGCCTCAATTAAGTATTCCGCTCGCCGCTTCACTCCGTCATGCGAAGCTAGACAGTGGACTTTCGCTTTCCCCGTCCCCTTCGTCCACGATCCCTTCTACATGGCCCAAAATATCTCCAGGGTGCTGCAGTGATCCAAATCTCGCTGAATCTATGCCCATGACATTCCCTCATCGGGAACGCCCAGCAGCATGTCGAGGAAGGGAGAAATATGCATTTCCTTTGCCTATTTCGCAGTAATTTCGCTTGAACCAGCCCACTTCGTTGTGTCGGTTGTTTCTATCGGCAGCATTCAGATACTGGGTAGGGAAGGTCCCCACCGGTCACGACGCGAGCAACATGGAATCGAAATTGTGAAACATATCAAGAACAGAGCGGTTTCGGCTACCTAGAGCTAACGCAAATTAGCCCGAACTCGAATGATCTCAACGACGGACCCGTCCCTCTGAGCTGGCTCATTTCCAGGTCGCCAAATACTTGAGAAGTGGTTTAACCCTGCTATCTGGATCGATCACGGTCGGGAGCGTCCCGTTTGGAAGCGTGGTGAACGGTCGCAGACTTTCGACGAGTCCCGGTATTGTTTTGACTTTTTCCAAAATGCCTGAGAGAGATGCTTGAGAGTTGGATGTACCGTCAAAATGGAAATCCGACAGTGGCGAGAGGTCTTGGATAAATTGCTCGGCTTGGTTGTGGATCTCACTTAGAGATGTCGACCGAAAGTGCGAAAGTGAGGCACTAAAGTCAACCGATGAAACATAGGCAACTCACCGAAGTTTCGAGACTCTCTGAGATCGCTGGACGATGAGGTCTCGGGCCGATTTTCCGCCAACACGGACAGCCTTGTCATATTTCTCGATTTCGATTGCGGCACCGGCATCGACTCGCGCGACGTATGCAACAACGTGCAACAAGAGCCCCCGGAGAGAGAAGACCAGGAAACGATCGTCTGCGCACGCTTCTGACATCTGGATCTGGAGTTTAATTACCTCCTCAAAGGCTGATACGATTGGGCGGCTCGCAGAGAGTTGGTGGAGGAGGAAGAATGGTTGCGATGGCGGAATACTCCTTGTCAAGTGCTGTACGTCGTCAGGATTTTGGATACCTGCGTTATAACTTGAACGCGAGCCCTGGTCGATCTTTTCCGTAGAGCACCCTGGCAAGATTCGTAGTACAGGAGACGGATGCGCTGGAAGTTACCTGAGACATTATCCACGATTTAAGTTTAGTGCGTGTACTTACCCGAGCGACGGAAAGAATTTTCCTGCACAGCGATGGCAGTTGAGGGCGAGGACAGTTTCGGCGAGAAGGATAGTTGGTCTACAAGCGACCTTTGGTCGGGATTGAACTCTCTCTCCAAAGCAGATACATCTTTGGCCACACCCTCTTCTCGAAAAACGAGAAGTAAGTCATCGAGATTTGAGGAGGCTAGCTTTAAAGCCTGGAAGATGCGGTCCCAGCCATGGGACGAGACATTCCTTCTCGCCTTGTCAAAACCATGTCAGGACAGACAAAAATAGAATAACTCACAGCTCATCACTTGAGACGGTAGCAAGGAAAGGACATTCATCCATCTTATTGAGTATGAATAGAACTTTGTCGCGGACTTGAGCGACGTTGTGCCCAACTGTCATACGGTTTACATGAAATTTACGAGCCAGAAAATAGAATCGATGCGCACCTAAAGCAAGACATATACATGCTCGAATAATGGTATGGTTCCGCCTTGTGAGAGATTTATCATCTTTGAGTGAAACTCCTTCGATATGAAGCCCGCATCGGTCTGGAGCGGAGTTTACTCAAAGCGGGTCACCAATTGAGCGGATATTGGCACTCACCATCATGGCATTCCGACGACAAGATCTTAATAAACTCCCCCAATGATTCTACCAAAGTCGCGAGGCTATCGTCCGATGGTGGCAATGAGGGTCCCTTGGAAAGGGCGCGCATGATCCATGAGCGTGGCGCCATGAGATCGTGTAGCTCGTCGGCACGACACATTTTGTGGTTGAATATTATCTGCCCGCAAACTTCTTCAATGAGGGTGACGGCAAGCTCGATATCTAAAGGGGTGTTCCCTGTGAGGACAATCCTGCCCACAAGTCAACTAATGACGATAGATGTCAAAAGAAAAGGTTCCTACCCAAGGAAAGAAACCATCTCTTCCATGCTTCTAGTCGATTTTTGGGTACACCATGTTAGAACCGTTTCCGCTAGGGGCTGTCCGCTCTCGGGATATGCCAGACGATACTCTCTTGCAAACGAGCTGTCTCTCTCTTTTTTCTCGTCCCTCTTCCATTCAGGCAGCTTCTTGTCAAGCTCTTGTTTCTTGAAATCAAGATATGACGCTGCAGCAAGATAGTCGAAGGCCATGGCAAGGAATGAAGTAACTAAAATGTTATCCAAAAAGTCCGTGGGGTTTTGCGATGGGCGAAGGCATTTGAAAGTCTCCCGGAGGCAAGATCTGACTGTCGGCATGACCTTCCGATAAAATTAAGTGGCAAATCTTCTATGTGATGGCCCTCACCTACCTGCAGGTATTCGGGTATGAGAGGAGGTCTAATATCCGAGAGATTTCCACACCAGTTAGTGGGAGGATAGCATAGTTTAAACAATCGGGTGAACCATGCCCTGAACAGTATTGAAAATGTTAGCACACAGAACTCAGTAGAAATAAGAGATGAGAGGCTTACAGAAGCTTCCCGGTCCTAGACCTTGCACCATCCTTCCCAAGGCCAGTGAATTGATTGAGTAAGGATATCATCAAAACGTGAAGTCTGAGTTGCGAGTTGAATATAATAATAGTCGACGCCGAGTCAGTCTTTGGCCGGTGGTCTTTCCAACACAGCTCCTGAGCTTTACTGTCGCAATGTCCCGTGGTAAGAAATGATGCGCAAAGCTGAAAAGCCCTTGATTTTCGCGCAAGCAACTCTACGCCGCTGATGAACTGGTTTAATCGGGTCAAAAGCGCCTGGCAAATGAGATCAGCAAGCTCTAGCCTTGGCAAAGGGACTGAGGCAACACTGTTTGCTGGGATAGTAGGACCTAGTGCGCTCCCCTTTAGAGCGGTATGCGCGAAAGAAGGGTATTTGACGGAGATAGTTTCTTCTTGGGACAAGGGGTTGCTTTTGGTGATTGAGATACCAAACATGTACCGTGCAGCCGGTTTGTCCAAGATTCCGCGCATCTGAAATACGGTCTTGACGAGCGCACTAAATCGTTGGTACTGTCCTAGGATCTTCACTATTTCATTCTCCGATGCTGATTGAAGGGAACGAGGAGCTATGGACCAGATGAAGGCGTCAAAAGCGAAAAGCGCGTAGAGCATGTTGCCGGAGCTCCTGTGATGTTGAATCTTCTCCTTCAGGCGCTCGGAGTCACCGGCTGCGACGTCTCGCAGTAACTCAATCTTTGAACCACAATCCAATCCGTTTCGGCTCATGAGAATAGTTTTGGTAAAAAAAGGAAAACAAAACCACCGACCTCGTCCACTTCATCCTTTGATAGTTCGACGTCCTTGCCACATTCAAACAACTCTGACAACACCTGTGGCAGCTTTCTGTAACCATTTGCAAATGATATAACAGCTCTCAAGCCCTCCAAGAAGCATTCGATCGCTTTGCCCCGCGATGAAACAGAATTTACGAGACGGAACCTTTTGACGGCCGGAAGGTGCTTGCCTCCTGCCCACAGGATGTCTCCGGCTTGTTCGTATTCTCCAAGATTGTCATGGACGGTGATCCGTTGTTCATCAAACCCATGATTTTGTAGAAATTCGAAGAATTCATTCTTGCTGCTGCAAAGGTCCCATGCCTGACTAGAGGCAGATCAGGAAGTGATAATCGCTTCTTGAAGGTGCTTAACTCACCGAAGAGATGGCATATCTCCTCTCTTTATGTAAGCGAGTTTGGCCTCGTATATGATATCTTGTGCTACGTCCTGGTCGACGGAGTGCTGTCTAATGACGCCAACTGCTTCTTCAAACTGGCCGGATAACCGATAGTGGTGTGCCGCTTCGGTGTACTTTTGACCCTTACTAAATGCACAGGCTGCAGTAGGATAATCCTTGGCAGAAGCGTAGCACTCCGCGGCGACGACAAAACAGCGGTAACTTGTGGTCGGGCTGACAGGACTTTCGGGACTCAAGGCTAGGCGCTCAAACGCCTTGGCAGCTTTAAAGAAGCGGTCTATACGACTTTCGTGTTCTTGTGGGAGTTCTAGCGCCGTTTTTCGATCGTTGTATGCCCGGGAAATATTCTCCCACCCATGGTTCTTGGCATTGTGGAAGCAAACAGCCGCCTTTGAATAAAGCCCTTTGGAAAAGTACTGTTGACCACGTTGTGACCATTCCTCTGGACTGCTCGACCCTGAAAGGCCGGTTGGAAGGTGTCCGGGGCAGCGACATGAGCAAGACTCACCTCCAAGCTGTGGAATAGACTTTTCCATACTGTACGGAATCGCTAGGTGCAAAGATACAAATAATTCCTATAATAATGTTTCGTCACTGGACGTGGATGTGCATATAATATACGTACCTCTAACTCCATCCCGTTCGTGGATTCATCCCAGATCCAAATGCGTTCCCGGGCACGTGTCAGGCCCACATAGAGAGATTTTAACTCGCGACGGAGAATAGAATGTTTTTGCTCATCAAAAGACTTCCCATAACGTTGAGAGTGATGGATTGCCCGCCAATCCGTGTCCGTTGCCGGCGAGTCGGTGAAGAAGTTATACAAAACAACCTTGACATGGAATAAGAGACCGAAGAATCACGGTGAAAGCCCATCTTACTTCGTCAAACTCTAAACCCTTGCTCTCGTATAGAGTTCTATAATGCAAAGCAGGTTTAGTTGTGGGGCTCTGCGGTTGATAGCTAACCACCTCACAAAAGGCCAGGAATCTCCCCAACTATTGCTTGAAGATTTCGCGCAAATTTTTCGTCACGAACAATAATGGCTAGACAGGGAAGTGAAGCCGGCAATCAGGAATGGAAGATAATTATTTACTTGCCTTGGTGAGCCCCGAGCTGCACGTTTCCTCCCGTGGTACCTGAGACCAGCCTTAGAAAATCGGTATCGTTTCCTGTCCCTAGCATAAACATAGGCTTTTGGTCACAGACCTGCAAGAAAATAACGTTAGCTCGCGATTTGGAGCACCGGCCTTACAAACCCACATCAACAAGGGAGGCTTCTGGCATCAAGGGGTCAATGGAATACCCGAAATAGGAGGTGATCAGGTGTACAATAAAAGCAGCCGCATTAACGATCCCGCTATGGCAGCGATAGTTGACGGATAACTGGAAGAAAGCGGGGTCCACCGTATTCCGACTGCCTTGCGTGATGAACGAGTCGTCTCTCTTGAAAGTGCATAAGCGACCCTTTCTTTTGTATCGCTCAAAGATGAAATATCTTTTACCTCTAACCGGTACAGGAAAGCCTTGAGCTCGCTGAATCGGAATGTGCTACCAAGGGAGATCGTTTGCGCCGTATCCCCAGCGAAGAACAGGCCGTGTGGATTTTGGCAGAGAGAGCGAAGGACTAAAAGTAAAAGGAGGATTATCATGAGTGACACGATTCCATGACCAAGATGGGTAGTGGGCCCACGGGCTACATCCACCATGAGGTGGTCCTGAGCCTCATCCACATAAAGAAAGTCAATTCCCCTCCCCGGAACACCATTTTCCTGGACTTCTGCAATTATCGCGTGCGCCCTTTTGATTTTGCGACAGGGTTCAGGTTTAGCGCGTGCTTTGGATATCAGACTGAAGATGGGAAAGTTTCACCTGTCCGCCATATCGTAAGAGCCAGAAGGGCGTTTCTTCATGTAAGCCTCGAAAAGCGTGTATACCCTCGATCTTTCGGAATAATCGCCTGCATGAGTCCGAATGCTCTGAGTTTCGTATGTCTGTCGGTCAAGTTGATGTTTGCTGCTATTGAATGCAGCTTCTGAGCCTTTGATCACTCCCAGGAATTCTCCGTAGACATTTGCAGGACCTAGTTAGGAGTTTTTAGGAATTATTTTGCTATCTTCTTGCTTGGAAATGCATCAAAGAGCTCACTAAGTCCCTTCTTAATTCTCTCATCCAGGCGCGGCCAGATGTTAGATTGAAAGAATTCGAAGGAAACAAAAGGCTGTCTCGGTGGTCTCCCTCTGCGTTCCGCACTGAAATTAGCCATGAAACTGTTGGTTGAGGGATTAAATTTAAGGCCGTAATCGGCCTCTAATAGTTTACAGAGCTATAGTCAAGGGTTACAAGAGGTCCTTCCGAATTCCACGCGTTTTGAACATAACTTGAGCTCACCTGATTGTAGGTTAGAAACAACGGGAAGTGTGAATCGTCCAACTCGCTGAACTTGGATGGCAAAACGTCTTCCTCAGCACCTTCATCTAGATCGAGGAGCGAGAACGATGAAAATTTCTGTTGGGAGGCATCATCCGTATCGTCCTCGTTTTGTTGGAGCTTTATCCAGTACTGTTGAACCCGATTGGCAAGCATACGTGACTGCGTGACGAACATCTGCCTTAACCGGCGGCCTGATTTCTGAGCTGCCCTTTCCAAGACTAGCATGCGGAACTGCATACAGGTAGTCTTTCTAAAGAGTATGTCAGCGAAGGCCCTAACCTGAATCGCGGTGAACCAACCCTGTTCCACTCCGCCCAAGGACAAGACTCGATGACGGATGATGAATTATCCGATATTCGGTCGATCTAGCAAGGTAAGACCTTAAACATCCCGTACCCGATCGTAATTGATTGAAAAGCTGACTGACGAAGGGTGAAACATAAAACTATGCTCGCTAAACTTTTGAACCGCTGAAAGAAAATGTCAGGGCTGACCCCACGATCGCAAGCCTTACGCTTACCCTCAAAGAAAGTCGGGGAAAGGGGTACATATTTTTCAAGACTAATAATATGCTTAAATACTGTACGATAGATTCTAGGAGCTGGCCCAGGAGACCTACGAGAGGATTCGGTGTAGCTGCAGAACAATAACTGTCAGCGTTCTCTTGGTCCAAAGAGTCCGACCAGTAAACCTACCTCCAGATAATGTTCTTTATCAATATGAATATCAGCTCCATCCTTGTACCATTGGGAGGCGCTTAAAGGCGAGAATAACTTGGGTGGCGTGGTCTCAATTCGTTTGAATCGGATTCGAGTCTCTTCTCGATCGGTGCACCTGCATTCAGGTATACACGGTTTCGAACAGCCCGCTGGCCTACGCTCATGCCGGACCTACCTCTTTATGTATTCCTGACCACGTCGGGCAAGCTGGGCCGCCACGGCTGTCCAGAACCGCTTGTCGACCTTGTGCCGCGGGAACACTCCAAAGACTCGAATGACTGAAACACCTAGAACAGTCAGCAGAGCATTTTAATCATCAAGTTGCACTGACATTGGCTTTCTTGGCCCGAAACTGTTGGTGCGCCGAAGTCGATCTGGTATATGAGCTGCAAGCAATCTTCCAACTCAGCGGCATAAATTGGAATCCCGAAATCATTCTCCAAAAGCTTGAACTGGTTTGTAGCGGGG
This sequence comes from Tulasnella sp. 417, assembly GCA_019633465.1. Taxonomy (NCBI): domain Eukaryota; kingdom Fungi; phylum Basidiomycota; class Agaricomycetes; order Cantharellales; family Tulasnellaceae; genus Tulasnella; species Tulasnella sp. 417. The sequence continues at coordinate 5,408 of WSTY01000452.1, read as the reverse complement.
AAGAAGCCAACAGACAGCTGCCTTCAGTCGGAACAGTACGTGAGCCGCCGAAGGAACATCCTCGAAAGGGGGCGGGCGACCTGCCTTATCTTCTTTTCGATCCGAAGGAATATATCCTTTCTTGAGGGAAGGTACTCTCTGAGTCTCTTTATTCCGCGCTGGGAGACTACGACAGGCCAATCTCCCGACTTGAGCCTGGGAGTGGAGTTTAAATAGTCGGCAATATCCTCCTCCCTCAATTCAAGGTGGTGCAACGGCGAAGATGAAGATTCACCGTTTAATGGGCGTGGCGCTGATGAGATATCGATCGGGGTCGAGGCATGGTCTTGGCGCGCTGAAGCTGATGGTGTAATGCCCAAAGGTGCGGAAGCGTCGTTGGGAGTCAAGTTCTCAAGGAGCTTGCTCACGGCAAATTCCTCAATATCTTCACGAATGCAGGCGGCACAAAAGTTCTAAAGAGATGAAAGTTAATAACCCTCAAGGCTTGTGTGAAAGAATCACAGTACTTCAAGAAAGCTTGTCAACAGCTTCGGGCGATTCGAGGAGGGGGTGCCGTCGCTTGGGAGAGGGTCTGGCGACGTGGGGGGGTTTGATGTTGGGTCAGATTTGGGAACGCCTTTCGTCGGGAAGGCGGGACGCGTGAGGTTAGCAGCGCCGAGTCCTCCGTTTCGTCCGATTGATCGGCTTGCGGACTTCGGTTCAGGGCGATCCCTTTTTGCGACGGGGCATTCAGCTTCAACCGAGTTATCAGCGGCCGCCGCGGAAGTAAGAGCATTGTAATCCTCCATGACTCTCCGGTCCAAAGCGACTGATGGAGGAAGGGACATGAGAAACAAGCCAAGTCGGGCGGTGCATGTACGAAAAATGGGAGTAGCCGTCGCTATGGATTTTCGGAGAGATTTTGTCATACGACTTCGAAAGGTGAAGGCTTCGTGGTTGCCTATATGGGAGATGCAGAAAAGGGGAAAAGTTTTGTCCGCACGAGATCATCACTGCCCGCAATTAATTGAGACCACTCACAAGATGTCAATACAGTCTCGAACAACCCCGAAGGTCCGCTCGATATGGCCCTTAGGATCGACGAAACGTCGTCGGTCGACCTCGCTATGCATTCCAGAAGCTCTAGAAGTACGGCGTCCAGAGCTGTACGCGATTGGATCTGTCCTGGGACCGCAATTTTGGCTAGGACACTCGCAATGTCCATTTGCAACGATTTTTGATGAATTCCAGGCGGTTTTTGCGCAGAGTATAAGACTTCATATAAGTTCCGGAGGTGGAGTGGATGATCTGGTCAACGCGCCACTCAACCCTTCCCCCCCCCCCCCCAATGCACGATGCACGCATTTGGGAGGGCCATTTTTTGCCAAATATGTCTAGCCTGGGATTAGTGATGGCACGGTGGTGCGAAAGAAGGAAGAAGCCAACGGGTCAAAGAAGACTCGGAGACTGCCGGGTCAGTTGTTATCCTCGAGGTAAGTTGCGCACGTGACATTAATCTTTGTTTGCACAAACTCTGATCTTAATTCAAGAACCGCTCGGTTTCCTATCCAATACACTGCAAGACAGCATCCTCGGGCTAATGTTGGAGGTCGGCTGCTGAGAATGATGCCCCAGCCCTCGCGCTACTCGTCGACCTGAACGGCTTTTCGCCAACCCAATCTTATGGCCAAAATGCTCGGTCACCAGGAAGGGGATCAATACCGAGCTCGCAGTAGACGGCTCGCATGTAAGTAAAACAACGACAGTCCCTATGGGGCATTGAATATGAAATTTGTGGCCGAGAAACGCCGGAGCGAGATTTTACGGTTTGTGTGGCAGAGCAGCAGCTCGGCCGACGGCCAGGCAAGGAACTGTCGGACTTCGGGTTCTATTTTAGCTCTATTTCACGCCCATCAATTCAACTGAAATCTAAGGACAGGCAACATAGCTCCATCTCCCTATCAAAATGATATTGAGCTTCGCATGAGTCATGTCTTCATTCCGTTCCAAACCAGACCGTCTGGAGTTGGGTCTGGGGAGACCTGATGCCGGCCGCGCCATGACCGCCAGGCTCAAGATATGGGCGCTCAGCGCTCAATACCCAGCTAATGGTCGCCATTCAATTCATATTCGACTTCGATCTCGCTTGATATCCGTTGTATTTCGAAATGGACGATCCCCCTGAAGTAGTTATCAGCACCCGTCACCCTCAGGGCCTCAGCCAATGTCAGAGAGAGGCGGAATCACTGACCTGTATTTAAGGCCACCGCTTCGTCTCTCTCTTCTGTCATTCTCAACCCACACCAGAACTCACCTGAGACTTCTCGTCGTTCAAAGCCACCCCCCCTCCCCAACTCCCTACGAAACCCTTTCCAAGGCACCCCCTTACTACCCACCTCCCATCTTAAGCAATGTCTCGCTTTTACACCACGCCTGCTCCCGTAATGGTACTTTGGACTTTATCTTTTGGTCGGTTGAGAGAGCGAATGCTGACGATGACTTGTTATTTCTTCGTCCACCACGCAGATCCCCGCTTCCCGTGCCTCCTCGAACCGACTTAACCAAGCCGAATTCTACAACTCAGACTCGGACTCGCTCTTCCGCCTCACCCTCACCCGCTCCAACTTTTTATTCCCGGGCACCCCACTCACTCCAACTAGCTCGTCTTCGTTCGGCTCGTCCGCTTTCGCTCTCCCACCTCAACACGCCCCGCCCTAGTAAAGTTTAGACACCCTGTTCGCGGACGATGAAGAAACCGCTCTCCGAGAAGCTCCTTTCTGGCCTGCAGGATCTGGGTACGGAGAAGACGATTAAGACGAAGGTCCGAGCAACACCTACCTCGCTCCGACCCGATCGTGGACCAGCTCGACCTTTCCTCGCGGACAAGCTGTGAAGACTCACCACGGGACGGCCCGCATCAAGGCATGAGCGAAGAAAGCCTTCAGGAAGGTTACTTCAAGGCTCTGGAGGCGAGCGGAAGATGAATGGAGAGTTCGTATGACCTTGGACTGATCAACGGAACACTTCACCGTTCACTAATTGAATCTGTACTGCTCCAAACTTTCTTTTATCTCTTACTGTTAATTCGCAACACTGTACGTCATTGTAACCCGAAGCCGTGCGCACCTTTCGATGTATTCTTGACCTCGTCGGGAAAGCTGGGCGGCAACGGTTCCCCATAACTTCACATCGACTTCGGACTCCTGAAAAACTCCAAACACACGAATGACTGCGGTGCGCCAGATATTTAGTATGCGCTCCTGTATCAGTCTAGTTGAGCCACACTTACTTGGCCGGTGGCTGTTGGGGCGCCGAAGTCGACATGATATATGAGACGCAGCCCATCTCCTAAATCAGCAGTGTAGATGGGGATTCCAAAATCCTTCTGCAAGAGTTTCGTCTGGTTTTCTGGGGGAAAGTAGCCGACAGACAACTGCCTTTCAACGAAACGGTTGTCAGCGATCGGGAGAAAGTGATTGAGATGAGCATAGCGACCTACTTAATCTTCTTCTCTGTCCGTAGGAAAATATCCTTTTGATCAACGACATACTCTCACGGGCCAATTTCCGGATTTGGGCTTGGACGAATGATTCAAGTACTTCATGATGTCTTCCTGTTTAATCGAGAGGTAGTGCAATCGAGACAATGCTTCCGGTCTCAGAGGGGAGACTAAAGGTACGCTATCATTAGGGGAAGGGTCGGCTGAAGTCGGATCCTTTGGAACGGCATTGCCGGAGACAAGAGGATCGCATGGAGTAAGAGTCTTGAGGAGATTGTCAGAAGCGAACTCCTCGATCTCGCTATTAACACAAGATGCGAAAAAGTTCTAGGTATTGAGATGTTAGCAAGTGTTCCACTGGAACAACAATTTTTACCGACCTCGAGAAACTTCGTCAACAATTTGGAGAGATTGGATATGACGGTTGGACCAGTCCAAGACGAAGATTTGGTGTGTGATGCCGATTCGGACACGGACTTCGCTGAAGAGAAGCGATTTATGGAGTTTGCTCTGGCATGCCGCGTTTCACGCTTTGTTGGTTTGGTCGGAGAAGTTGGCTCGAAAAGCCCCATGTTTGCATTGTTTTGGTCAGCTTGTCCTAAAGAATCCAACTCGGCAGTCGCGGATTTGTAGGCGTTGAGATCCTCCATTGCACTGCGCTCCAGGAAAATTTTATCGGGCGGGATAGTAATGAGAACGCGCCCAATTTGTCTGCACAGGTCCGGAACAGGGGGGTGGAGGTTGCCAGAGAGGTTCGAAGGGCCTTCAGGACGCGAGCTCGGAATGTAAAGGCGTGGCCATCGCCTAAGACGGAAGAGAAGAAGAAAAGAATTTGACGAGATCTCGGGGACGATGAGGTCCGCTACTCACTCGAAGTTAGAACGGCTTCCAGCAGCCCTTGGGTACCCCTGACTAGGATGTCTAGAACCAACGGGATCTCCTCTCGCGACATCGCGATGACCAAGAGCAGATCATCCAGCGCTTTATCCAAATCTGCTCGAGATTTGATTGGTCCTGGGGCCGTGAAGCTGGCCAGGACGGTGTGAAGATCCATAGACCACGGGTGTTTTGTTTTTCGGTTGGATCGAGAGGCGTTTGTTGAATGGTCGTTGAAAACGATGGCTAAAGGCACACGAGTTGACTGGACCCCCCAGCATGCCAACCTTGCTGAAATGAAGCCCACGCGGGCTTTTGTGAGGGCCCCATTTGCACCAAATGCGTTGGGCCTGGGATTTGGAAGAACGCGTGCACTCATGTTGAACACGTGGGGAGGCGGATTGTCCTTCCCTCACGTGATCTCCGTGCCCAGTGGCGCGATGCGAGAACGCAAAATGGAAGAACGCAATTGCTATCGATTCATAACTCTATTTTAAAAACATGTCGGTACGGCCACGCGTTCGCGCGGGTTTCCCAGAACCGGTCTTGAACCAGATCCGATTCTCGGTCCGTGCAGTGACAGATCCTCGATGGCTTCATACCATTCTACCTAGCCGACTAAGTCCAGAACTAGTCAAAGTCACCGTACGACAAATCTATCTGATAAGATCTAGCACGTAAAACAAACGATAAAGGGCTTAGCTAAGCGTCTTCAAGGCGCAACGTCAAGGAAAGAACGCAGAGTGAGGGGGAAAGGACGAACTCATGAGGACAAGTCCCAACAATTGGAAAGACGGAGCGTGAATGTGATGAGGAGAGGAGGTTGGAGAGAGCATAGAGGGCTCTAAAGGAAGAAAGTCAGAAAGAGGGAAGATAAATAAGTCCAAGGCGAACGGGGTTAGGGACGAAACAATCGACCAAATGACGCGAAGGAGGATACATCACATCAGGAAGGAGACAGCAGAAAGGATATGACGATAAGACAATGAATATAAAATGACTGACGTGGGGGGTAGTAGTTAAGGGTGCTTTGCGAGCCACTTGTGCACACGGA